>APFE031722916.1:0-64690 GCA_000404065.3 Pinus taeda
CCATGTCACAGCTTCACGGAATCTTAACTGCTTTTGAGATGCGAAAAGAGGGACCATCAGAAGTTGCATTCGAAGCATTAGGATACATGTCAGAGGAAGAAGAGGAGGTAAATTTTGTCAAGAATCTTTAACGGGGAACTGGACGATTCAAAGGTAAGCTACCTTTCAAATGCTTTTCATGTGGTAGAGTTGGTCACTATGCTGCTAGATGCCCTCATAAAGGAAATATGTCTGAAGAAGGTAATAGAAGCTATTATACCCATGTTAAAAGTAATGACTCATTCAATGGTAGTGAATACATTAGAAGTCTCATGGCATATGATAAGAAGAATGCAGAAACTAAAGAAGTTACCAAATTAAACGAACAATTGGAGACAGTAACCAGGGTAAGGGAGAAATTGCAGGATATAGTAAAAGATCAGAGCATAACAATTCAGAGTCTTGAATCAAAGATCTTCTCTCTAAAAGAAGATCTCGAAAAATCAAAGTAGCATAACATAGAATCTCTTGAACATGAAGTGATCAAATTGAAGAAACAAGTGGAAGAAGGAAGAAAAGCTGAAGAAGACCTAAGGAAACAATATCTGAAAAAGGAAGAACAACATCAGGTTGAGGTAAATATCTTAAAAGGTAAATTAGAAGAAAAGGATAAATTGTTGCGATTTCAAGATAGTACTAAGATTTTGGATGACATTCTTGGTAGTCAAATATCCCCTAGTATCAAGACTGGTCTTGGCTTTCATGAATTTGTTGAAGGTGAATCTAGTTCACAAGGTGAGGCAAGGAACTCCAAAGAGAAATCTAAAATGATCAACAAGGAGTTGAGAGGTCATACCCATCAACAATCAAGGAATGAGATTTTTACTCCTCCATTGAATAATGTTGAATGTTATGTATGTCATAATCTTGGACATATTGCAGCTAGATGTAGAAGTAGAATGGTTCAAGATCATCACAAAAGATCATCACATCCCAGGTACTTCAAAGGATATTGCTTTGCCTGCAATGCATATGGACACAAAGCAGTTGATTGCAATAGAAGGAACATGAAATATGTAAGATGTTATTCATGCAGCAAACTTGGACATAAAGCAAGGGAATGCAAGAGCAAATATCAAAGTTCAAAACAAAAGGACCATACATCGTCACAATTTCAGAAGACAGAATTAGAGACCCAAAAGTGTGACATAACTCAGTTAGCTGACATAACAGACACAGGGGATACTGAAAGTGAAGAAATTCAGTATTCCATCTTGCATACGCTAATATAATGAAGATAAGTTGCGTATATACGTGAGTTACAGGCTGCAGAGTCGCGTATATGGAGATCAGGAGAAAGGGCAGTAGAACAGACTCAGGGAAAGGTTCAGTCATGATAAGAGATGGTTGGCACTGGCTCAGGGGGAGCATATACTTCAAACAATGCATTGTTGGCATGTGTTTAGAAGTTGGTGATGATGCTTATGTAGCTAAATGATACATCCTGTTGGTTGATCAAAGGAATGGTATTGCAGGCTAATGCTTACGGTGCAGATCATATATGATGAATGATAGTCATGATTTTGAATAAAGTGCAGGTCCTAAATCTTTCATTTGCTCAGGGGGAGCATGGATGGATTGATACATCTTGGCATATTCAAAGGGGGAGCTCATTCAGAGATTTCAGCAAGTACTCAGGGGGAGAATGGACAGCAGAAGGTATACCAAGGAAGAGAATATCTTGGTCCACCCTTTGCCCTTGATGTCAAAGGGGGAGAGTGACTTGGTGTGGTGGTTGCCATCAAGTCCAAAGGGGGAGATTGTTGGCATTATGATTCAGGTGTTGTCCTTGATGGCAACTCACTCAAAGGAATGATACAGGTGATGGCAACTCATTCAGAAGACAGATCACAGTACAGCAGGTAAATAGAGAGATATACGCAGGTTGACCATGAAGAAAGTGCGTATATACGCGGGTTAGTGAAGCAGAAGGAGCGTACGCGTATACACGCGGGTTAATAAGAGTAAAGGCGCGTACATATTGGAAATCATGGTTTTGGTATGTGGTATTTGGTCCATATTATTTGGTCCGAAGTGACGACCCCAAGTATTGGGTTCATGGTATTGTTTCTACATGGTTTTGGGCCATGGTATTGAGAGAAGCCAAACCTATATAAGGAGAAGATCATTAGGCAAAAATGGAGAGCAAGGAATGAATGTCTGACGAAGTGCAAAGATCTAGTATTGCTGGTTATTGGTTTGTGCTGCTTGGTTGATATAACAACGAAGGTACAAGTAATTATCTTTAGATCTGTACGCGGGTTGTATGAGGTGAAAGCGCATATACACGCGGATTTGGTATAGTGAAGTAGCGTATGCATTATGAGATTTGGTATTTCAGGTTGCTGTTGATTCTACTGGTTGTTGCAGAAGTTCTGGGCTCTGGTTTGCGTTCTGTGTTTTTGATGACAGGGTTTCATTGATTCAGTATTGGGTGATTTAGAGATTTATGATGCAAGTATAAGTTGATGATTGTATTGCAGCAGTGATTGTTTTGTACTTATGGATCCAGTCTGAAAATTGATGAAACGTGGTCCCTGAAGAAAAGAAGGTTGCAGCCTTCTCTAGGTCAGCACCTACGTACTAGTATAGCCGCTAGTACAAGAGCTAAGGGGGTTGTATCACCCTTCCAGAAGTAGCTGGAAAACAAGAGAGGGTTGTAGCCCTCTGCCGGTTGTAGCCTGCGTGCTGGTAAAGCACTACACCAGTACATTGTAAAAGAAGTTTCTTATTAAAGGAAGAAGGAGACGAATTGGAGTAGGTGGTTTTCACCCACATTGGGTTTCCACCTTATATCATGGTGTTCATGTGTGCTTCTTATGTGTGATGATCTGTACTGTTTTAATACACCTGTTTACTGTTAATGTGGTTAATAATGTTCTGATACATTTACTGAAGATAAGCTAAGTGAATCATAAGATTACTGCATATAGGCTTGTTGCATTTAACACAGTCACATATATACGCGTATATCCTTATCCGAAGTCGCGTATATGAATCTGAGTGTGAAAATGAAAAAGTATCTGATTTGATAATACTGACCCCCCCCCCCCCCTCTCAATATTATTTCCAACAAAATCTCTGTTCCTGCACTAGTGCAAGCAGACTGCGATAGTACAGGACAGATTAGTGCAAGAAAGAAATCTCTAAAGGAGCAGGTTTAAGGGCCCATCTGATGAGACTGTTAAGTGTCCCTGTTAAAGAAAAACACACACTCAGTAGTTAAACAATAATTAGCTAGAGTGATTACCCTTTATTTTTAATTCCCTCTTGCAAATGCATTCTTCCTTGTTCCAGTCCTAGATTATTTTGATGGTTCAAGTTTCCTTTTTCTCATTTTAATTAGACTCTGCAATCTTTCCTTTAAATAAAGTAGGGATTTACATTAGAAATATTCATACCATCTTTGGCATTGCCTGTGCTTCATATCTAAGTTTACGGATCCCCCGGGTTGAAAAGTTAAGTGTTGAGGAGTTTTCTTAACTGGAATTCCTACACCCAACAATTGAAAATAACCATCCTGACCCTCATGTTCTCTTTATAGTCATGCATCTCAAAAGAATTCTTCATTCTAAGAAACCATGCCTCCGTATCTTTCGACTTATTCAAATCTCCATAAAGTGTAGGAGGCTTGGATTTCTTGAACTCATCTAGCAATTATCCTCTCTTGCTCCTCCTATAAAGATGATAACGATGATGACCATGACACTTGTCCAAACCAGAGCTAGAATATAACCCATAATCATTTCCTCTCCTGTCAGGTGTATCCAAGAACCTACCACCTTTGACTGTGTCATCCTTTTTCGAATTGTGCCCCCCATGAGATCTTATACCATATCCCCCATTAGTCTTGTCCTCCTTTCCATAATTGATCCATGGTTGAACATATCTTTGCAGAATTGGAAAAATCTGAAGGATAATTGCATTGACCTCTTCTTGCTTTTCCTATGCTTTAGAAATTCTTTCTTGTCACTGAATGATTTTGTCATTGTTCATCTTTCAACTTTTGATTTCTTCCTCTAAACTTGTCAAAGTATCCTCTATGTCAGGAGAGTACTCATCTCTGTGCTACTCATCTAATCTATAATGAGAGTTACATGAACTCTAATCCACCATTATTCTAGTCATCTTTGATCCTCTTCTTCATGAAAATGTATCATGTCAAATAACCAAATATAAACATAATCAAGATACCTCAGTGAAGTCTAGGGGAGGCTACCTCATCTGTAAAATCAATCTGGATTATCACGATACATTTATATACATAATCATATCAATATGTCAACATCATGCGTGATAACACTAACTTCATACAATGACCTCATGAAAAACAACCATAACAATGACAATGCATGCGTAACAACCACCTAGACATTGCCATGCATGTATGGAAATCACTTTTACCCAAAGGTATAGTGTTGCAACCTCGCTCTGATACCAACCTGTAACAACCCCACCCCACATTTTACCCAACTTCATTAGTATGCCTAAGTAAACATGAGATGAAGAGCTACTATGCAATGGCTTAACCTCTAAGCTTAAGTTATGGAAGTGGGGCCAACAATTGAGACTTACTGACCACAAACTAACATCCTATGGGGCTTACAAGAAACTCAGGGGCCAAAGAACCACCCCAGGTGACCAAACCCTGAGTTGGATATCCTTTTCAATGACCTAGACCCTCGAATGCATGCAAAAGCTTGCGTGAGCATGGTTGTGACCCTCCAACCACATGCACAAGACTGCCTCCATGTGGTTGTAGCCCAAATTCTTAGTTCAAATAATTAAATCCCAACATCTGAGCCACAATTCTGGGCCATCCTCTAGGCCACTGCCTAAAGCTTCCTAAGACTTTCCATAATGATAGATGACTTAAAGACAATGCTAATGATACTAAAAATGAACAAATACTTGACCTAACCATGCCTAACCATGACAATAATTTCGTCAAACATATGGTGAAAATGTAAACGATAGGTCACGAATCCATATCTTATCATAGGAGTCTGAAAATTATCTTAGAATCACCAAGAAGGTATAATTCCCTCTCACAATAGTAGGAATAACACTTATTATCCCATACATTCATTAACCATCAAATACTTATCAAATATTGAACAAGTCATAGCTAGAATACATTGCAAATCCATGCTTATAACCAACATATAACCATATTATTAACCAGGAAAGAAAAAAAATAAAATCATGTTAATAAAAAGTACAAGTGATCATGATTATAAGAAGAAAATGTCTCTTATTGACTTATACAAAATCCAACCAAGTCAAGGACTTCCACATACCACCCGACCATAGATTGGGTTGAACCAAATCTTTCTTTAAACCAATCACCCTTGTGACATATTCCAGGCATGAATGTGGGATATCAAGACATAAACCACCAAGGCTTCCAAAATATTAAACCACATCCACCCTCAGGCTTCCATGATCTCACCAAAATCAGTTAAGAGATCACAAAGCCCAAAACAAGACTGGATGCCTCAGATTTTCTTCACCAATACCTTGAAGAATTTTCCAGTTTACACCACTTGTTAAAGGATTCTCATATATTAACCCACTTGCACCCAAAACCCTTTGCCATTTTCCTAAGACCACCTCTCTCAGTTCTAAAACCTTCAGAAAATCCAAATCTCAATCGAGAAAAGAATCCCATCACACCATGGTTATCCATAAATTGTAAGGAAAGGTTGAAAGCACTATCACACAAGGAAAGACCCATGGCAATGACAACAAAAGGACCAAATACACAAACTCATGTACCATGCATTCACAAAATAGCTAGGAAATCACACATTCAACTACAAATCCTCCTACTGAAGCTGCTTGATTCAACCTTACTTACTTATCCTTAGCATTGCTTGTCCTTACTTGATTTTCTTTATCTAATGCTAGAGTGCTCCAATAATTCTCTAAGTGTGTAAGAGTATGAGAGAATAGAGAAAGAGCTTCAAAATTGAACTGACCAAAAGCTAACCAGCCAAAAGATGTGAACTGATCCTCATAATTATTTTTATCATTGAGGCCTCTATTTTATTCATTTTCCTCTATTTTTCCTTCAATTTCCCTCTCATGAGAAATATGTGACCCTTCATCTCCCCTTTCTTCATTTTTCCTTTATTTTCATAAATAAATGCCAATTATTACCTCTTTTCCTTTACCAATGGCTTTCGAATTTCCTTAGCCATAAATAAACGCACTAGAATGTCTTTCCGAACATTGAGCTTGGAATATGTGATGAGTACCATCGATAGGTACATTTTGAAGATACATATGCCATCCTCAAGGCTTAAAACTATCATTTTCATACATTACTTCACATTTATCATTATATTTTGCTTATTAAGAGGAGTAAATGGTGTTCTTCATAGTATGTGGCATAATGTGGTTTAATTGCAGGAAAATGAAGCACTTTTTGGGATATTACTATGCAGGGAATTAATGGAGACAACTACAAGAGAATATAGGGGGTTTTTCCACCTCGTTAACTCCCTAAAATCATCTTTGGATCACCATATCCTCTCTCACTAGTTTGCGTTCATTCATAGCCGAATGACTTCTAGTCCAAGTGAAGATCAAGATAGATAAGCTCCACCATTTTCAAGATCAAGGAGGGAACCACTCCTACTTTCAAGGTTGCTGATAAAGGTGCCCTTTTGTATAAATAAACTAGAAGAAGAGCTCATTAGGATTCAAAGTTTTTTTTTTCAGCTAGGTGTAGCCATTGAGCTTCAATCTTGACATTATTATTTTCAACTTTTATGTGATGTATTAGACCTACACTTTTTATAATGATAAGTTGGATTTTAGGTTGCATCTAAGTTAGTGTCAAAGGGTCGAGACCCTTGGGCTTGGGCCCAACCCAGAGGCTTTGTTCCCTCTTCTTGTACTTATGTTTCTTCTTGATACCCTGAAACTCATATTTTCTTGCATTTCAGTAGAGATTAATTTATAAAATCCTATGGTTGCAGCCTCTACATCACCTCTCTTGTGGGAGAATGAGTGGATAGATTCACAGCCACAACCCAAAAATATTGTGTTTATGATTTCTTGGAAATAGGCTAGTGTTAGTTTCATTTTTTACATTTTATTTATGTAGATCCAAATTTAGTTTAGTGATTAGATCAATGGTATTGCATGAATTAGAGGTTATTTAAATTAAACTCATATTTTCAATCATAACTTATTTCATTTTGTTAATGATAAATGGATGCATGAATGTGATTGATTGTAGGGCTGGTTGATCTATAGGAAATGGCACCTTCACCAATTCCATCATAATCTCCTTCATCTTCTCCTTCCACTTCCAAACTCTATCCCAAAACCCTATTTTATAAGCCATTCTACTTAGGACACAGAGAGCACTCATCCTAGTGTGAGACAAGCCTCTGAGAGGTCTAGAACTTGACTAGGGGCTCAAACCAACCAACTTTCATTTTCTTCAACTACTATCCACTTCTCCATATTGTCAAGACACTATTTTCACCTTTAAAAAACACTAAGATGCCCTCTTGTAGCATTACAAAGCTCCTATAGCAATCTCCTATGGCAAACCTATAGCAACATTTTCCTTCATCAATTTCGATCCCCACTGCAACTTTGACTTAGAATAGATTCACAATGACCCCCAGCTATGATATTATGATTAGGGAAATCTCATAGGCCACTCCAAACCTTCCTTTTCTTCACTGCAAAAACAAAGTAGCGTTAGTTTTTTTATCATGAAAGTAGATTACTGATTTATGAGAAGGTATGAACTAGGTAGATGGTACATGAAATTCTAATTGGAACTTTTATTAATCATGCAATATAAATTAGTTTCCTTTCTATAAGTAGATGAGTTAATTTGATGAATTATGCAACCTAACATAGCTTTGTTTCTGCAAGTATATTAGCCATTGTCATTTCATGAATTGATTAGTTAAGTTTTTACAAGTTGATTCAATGCCATTTCTCTTTTCATAGCTAGAAGCAATTTCCTATTGTCACTTTATCAACAGGCTTTCATTCTAATTCAGTAGGAGAAAGGGTCTTTGTGCACTTTTTGATCTAATGCCATAATGTAAGGTGGCATGAGTGAATCCTATCTATTGTGCATATAGCACTTTCACCTTGAAGTTTGTACAAAACCCAGGTTGATAATTTGAATTGAGGATCCCTTGGGAGTTGCAACATTCTTGATGCAATATCAGGGCTCACCACTTTTTGGCACTGTTGTCAGGGAGGTGTCTAAGTAAAATAGTTAAATATATAATAATATATATATATATATATATATATATATAATATATATATATATATATATATAATCTTTCATTCATGCCTCATAGGACTAGGGATAATCAAGGAAAATTCTTACCAAAAACCCCCACAACCATCAAGTAGGTCAACCTTCACTCTTCTTCGATGGTTATGATCTTACCTCTTTGACTATAGGGGAGTTAGAAGGACCTCTAGGTTAGAAACATGAAATTTTTTAAGAACCTATAATTGGGATAGAAGATGAACCCGCTTAACCTGCCCAAACTATGGATGAAAATAGGGACAATGAGGTTTTTCCTATAAGAGGGACCAATGGAGAGGCTACAATGAAGAACATAAGACCTACCGCTCTTCTACACTTCCATGGCTTAACGTCCGAGGATCATGATACCTTCATGTTTAAATTTTATATTGTTTGTATGACCTATGACTATGCCTCTAATGAGAAAAAGCTAAATTTATTCCCCTCTACCCCTAAATATGCATCCTTGCACTGGTTTATTGGTCTGCCTGGGGGTAGCATCACTACTTGGGACAAAATGTAACAAGCCTTCAATAGAAAGTACATGGACTATTGTAGGTCCAAAACCAAGGAATAAATATTTAGGATGACTCTTGGACTTGATGAATCCCTAGAAGACTAGGAGGAGAGATTTCAACTCAATTATAGGAGGTACAACTGCACCCTTGATCCTGAATCACTCAAACTAGTTCTTCTATGAGGGATCAGAGAAGACATGTGGGAAACTCTCAACGTGATGTCTGGGGGAGATATCTATTAGTTATCCTATGACGGCATTAAAATTATGTTCAAGAATCACTCTAGGGCTACTAGGAAGAAGGGTAGTGCTAGTCAAGGATTGGTTAGTACCTCTCCCTCCACAACATCCATTAAGAATGAGATATGTAACATGTTGGATGATTTAAAGAGTGAAATGTTACATACCTTTTCACTACAAATGGAAACCATGAAAATAAAAAGAAAGAAAGAGGAATCAAAATGGGCACTAGTTATTTTTTGTGTTATATGCACCAAACGACATCCTAGGAATGAATGCCCATTAAATTTCATAGAGGTCTACCTAGTCTGTGAAGAAAATCATGCAACGAATAAGTGCCCTTATTTTCCAGGACTAAATGTTTTATATCAAGGAGTAGAAGGGGGGTCAAAGCAACATTTTTTCATCAATCAAAGAAGACCTCAAGAACCTCAACCATGTCAACAAGGCATGCAAGGTTCACACTACTCTTATTGTAATCCAAATCACAATGCACCCTTGCAACTTTGGAAATCTTCGACTCACCCATCATGTTCCACACCTCCTTCTTAGCCTTATGCTCCTCTATATCCTCCATATCCTCCACAACTTGTCAACCATCCTTTTCATCCATATCCACCCCAATATTCTCAATGGTGCAACCCATCACAAGGGTGGATGCCTCAAGTTAACCAAGATCCTGGTTTACTACCTCCACCCCAACCCCAGCCACAACTCACTCATCCTACTCCACATAAGCAACCCCAAATGCCTGCTCAACCAAATCCAAAGCTTAAAAGTAGGTCTATAATGGAGAGACATCTTATCCTGATTATGTCGTGGAAATCTAGGTGTTCAACCTTCGATTTGGGGGAGTGCTTCTAGATAACCACCCAGCTTCTCCTCTTGAATAACATGAAGAAGAGAATGAATTGAGTGTTCCTCAAGTCAATACACCTTCTTTTCCTCAAAGGTTGATCCACCCTAGCCTGTTGGGTTGTGTTATATTCTTTCCACGACTAGCCTACATATTTAACTGGGGGTTAGAGGGGGGCGGGTAGCCCCCCTTTGCGAGGTCCAGCGCAGCAGCCCGGGAAACATTTTTTTGGACCCTATATTAGCTTGGGTGGACCTACCTATGGTTTTGTGCATGTTTTTGGACATGGTTTTGGATGCGATGGTTTTTGGTCCATGGTTTTGGATGGGATGGTTTTCGGTCCATGGATTTGGAGGTGATGGTTTTCAATCCATGGTATTGGATGCTTTGGCATGTATAAATATGTATTGTAAAATTGAAAGGAACATAATGAAAAATCAATCTGGTAGTCCTGGTTTTTGGATCCAATGCAAAATCTCTACGTATATGTGTTTTATGCGTTATGCTCTCACATTGTTTATTTTCTGTTGTTAGTTTTTGCATGCAGGTAATTTCTGTGTGGGGTTAAAACCTACATTTGGTATCATAGTTGTTTTGGCTTCAAGGGGATGCCTTTGTTGCTGAGGGGTTTCTCTCGGGCCTGTGGTAGACCCTGTTCAACGGGAGATCTATGAGATCGATTAGTGGTGAAAAAAGATAGCAAGTAGTGGAAAGATAGAGATCAAAAAATTTAATGGTCAGAGTTTTGAGTTGTGGAAACTCAATATGGAGGATCTGTTGGTGGATAAATATCAATGGATCGTGGTAGATCCATGTACTAAACCAACAAGAGTGTCCGATGAAGAATGGAAGAAGTTGGATCGGAAGGCAAAGAGAACAATACAATTGTGTGTCTCATATTCAATATTGTTGAATGTATCAGGGGAAGATACGGTGAAGGCTTTGTGGGACAAGTTAGGGACTTTGTACCAATCTAAGTCTTTGGTGAATAAGTTGTTCCCGCATAAAAAGATGTATAACCTAAGGCTGAAATATGGAGACTCAGTGAAATAGAATTTGAATGCATTTAATACTGTGGTAAGTTAGTTATTGTCTTTTGATATTAAAATTTCAGATGAAGATAAGTGCATCAATTTGTTGTGTTCTCTAACAGATTCATGGGATAGTCTAGTTATTACAATAGGTAGCAACGCAATTGCCTTGCAGTTTGATGAAATAGTCTCAGCCTTGCTAACAGAGGAGATGAGGCGAAAAAATATGGAGAGCTAGAATGGTGATGCCTTGTCTATACGAGGACGGTCCCAGAACAGAAACAAAATAAGTCATCGAGTGGGAGATCTAAATCTCTAGGAAATCCTGTAAAGGTGGTGTGCTGGAAATGCAGAAAGGTAGGGCACTACAAAAGGGACTGTAAATCTAAAGCTCCTGACAAAGGAAAGGGGTCTAATGATGCTCCTTCTGCAGAGGTGAAAACCACCTTAGATGAAGGTGGGGATGTGTACTTGGCTTCTTCAAGTACACATGAGGCATGGTTGATTGACTCAGGTGCATCCTTTCACTTCACTCCCCATAGAGAGTGGTTCTACGAGTATTAGAAATATGATGTTGGTGATGTATTCTTGGGGGATGACAGGAAGGCTACAACCATTGGTTGTGGAAAAGTAAAGTTGAAGTTGTAAGGTGGAAGGGTTAGAACACTTCTGAGTGTTCTGCATATTCCTGCATTAGCTAGAAATTTAATTTCTATAAGTAAGTTGGATGATGTAGGTGTAAACACAGTCTTCGAGAAGGATACCTACAAGATGGTTCAGGGAGAACTGGTATTGATGTGGGGAGTTTGGATTGGAACTCTGTACAAGCTACAAGGTAGCACTGTTGTTGATGGGTGCAACAGTTCTATGGTTCCTAAAAGTGGAGCAAAATATCTAGTGGTCTCTGGAGAGAAGACCATGTTGTGGCATCAAAGGTTTAGACATATTGGAGAGAAGGGCCTTTAAATACTTCATGGTAAAGGTATTGTAGAAGGTATGAGTAATAGCTCTCTAGATTTTTATTTCTGTGAAAATTGTGTATATGGGAAGTAGAATCAAGTGAGTTTCCCCTCTAGTGGTAAGAGGACGAAACAAATATTAGAGCTTGTGCACAGTGATGTGTTTGGACCTATGAAGGTTCCATCACTGGGTAAGTCTGTATACTATGTATCATTTATAGATGAATTCTCAAGGAATACATGGATATATTTCCTTAAGAATAAATCTGAAGTCTTTGACAAGTTTAAATAATTTAAGGCTCTGGTGGAAAACTACACAGAGAAGATGATAAAGGTGCCGAGGATAGATAACAGTGGAGAATTTTTCAGTAAGGAATTTGAATAATTCTGTAATAAGTGTGGTATAGCATCGTAGAAGACTACTCCATATGCACCTGAGGGTATTTGGATGTGATGCATATGTAGATGTTCCAAAGGAGAAAAAAACCAAGTTGGGTAGTAAATCTGAAAAGTGCATCTTTATTGGGTATAATGATGGTTTAAAGGGTTTTAAGCTTTGGAACCCAGTAACAAGGAAGCTTGTGTACAACTGAGATGTGGTGTTTAGAGATGTGAAAGATGTTATTAAACATGAAGTCCCATCAAAGGAACATGAGAAGATCGAGTTTGAGCTAAAGGAGGAAGAATCAGATTCTATAGCAGAGGAGGAATCAGAAGATGAAGAGCCACAAACTTCGGGTGTGAGAAGATGAGTTCGAGAAAGAAGGCAACCGGAAAGGTATAGTCCATCTACTTTCTATTCAAATTTTGCTTTATCTATTATTGATGATGATCCCAGAATTGTGAAGGAAGCAGTAGATTCAGAGGATGGAAAACTCCAGAAAGAGGCCATGTTTGATGAAATGGCATCTTTGCACAAAAATGAGGCTTGGGATCTGGTGCAGTTGTTGGCTGGAAGGGAACCCATTGGTAGCAAATGGGTGTTTAAGAAGAAGACAAATGGAAAAGGAAAGGTGGAGAAATATAAAGCTTGGTTGGTAGCAAAAGGTTATTCCCAAGTGCGGGAATTGATTTTGGTGATATTTTTTCTCCCGTTTCGAAGGTAGCTTCTATTAGATTACTTTTATATGTTGCTGCTACTCTTGATTTTGAGGTAGAATAGATGGATGTGAAGACAACATTTCTTCACAGGGATTTAGAAGAGGAGATCTACATGAAGCAACTTGAAGGTTTTGCAGTGAAGGGTAAGAAAGAACTAGTATGCAAGTTAAAGGAGTCTCTGTATGGGGTAAAACAGTGACCAAGGATATGGTATCAGAAATTTGATACATTTATATGGGAACATGGCTTCACCAAAACCAAAGCAGATCAATGTGTGTATTCTAAATTAATTAGTGATCATGTTATTTATCTGGTCTTGTAGGTGGATGATATTTTGCTGGTTGGAAATGACAAAGAAATTATCCAGGATTTGAAGACCCAATTGTCCTCCGAAATCGACATGAAAGATCTTGGTGCTGCAAACTATATTTTGGGAATGGAAATTAAAAGAGATCAAAGAAAGAGGAAGCTCTAGTTAAACCAAAGGAAGTATGTTGAGACAGTATTGCAGAGGTTTAATATGCAGGATAGTAAAGTAGTGAAGGTTCCTACTCCTGTGGGTGTAAAGTTATCTGCCAAACAGTGTCCCAAGACACAAGAAGAGGAAGAGGGCATGTCCCGTGTTCCATATGCAAGTGCAGTCACTAGTCTGATGTATGTGATGGTTTGTACTAGACCATACATTTCACATGCAGTGGGAGTATTGAGCATGTTTATGTCAAAACCAGGGAAGGAGTATTGGACAGTAATGAAGCAAGTTTTCGGGTATTTAAATGGCACTAGTGATTATAGTTTGTGCTACGAAGGAAGACCAGGATTGAACAATGTTTTGGATATTCGTGGATTTGTTGATGTAGACTAGGCTAGAGATCTGGATCATATAAGATCTACAAGTGGGTATGTGTTTAACCTCTTTGGAGGTTCAGTTAGTTGGATAAGTAAGAAACAATCTATAGTGGCACTATTAACTACAGAGGCAGAATACATGGCAACCACTCATGCAAGCAAGGAAGTAGTTTGGTTGCAAAGATTGTGCTCAAGTATGGGGTTAGTGCAGGGAGATATAAGGATAGACAATGGCAGCCAAAGTGCATTTTTCTCAGCAAAGAACCCTTCTTACCATTCAAAGAGAAAGCACATTGATGTTCAGTATCACTTTGTGAGAGATATGATAGAAGACAAAAAGGTGTTGCTGGTAAAGGTGGACACTTTGAAGAACATTGCAGATGCATTGAAAAAATTTGTGAGCTCTGAGAAGTTCTCTTGGTGTAGAGAAATAATGGGCATTGCAAGGAAGGATAAATTACTAAGTTCTCTTGTGGTCCCTTGTGGAAAGAAAACAACAAGTGGGAAAATTTTGGGTTGTGTTATATTCTTTCCATGATTAGCCTACATAGTTAACCAAGGGGTTAGAGGGGGGGTGGAGCCTCCCCTTTGTTGTGTCTATTGCACAGCGGTGGGGTAACAGGGGGTTTGAGGGGAGTCTGTAGCCCCCCTCTATGGGTCCAGGGTAGCGCCTCAGGAAATTTTTTTTTGGACCGTATATTAGGTTGGGTGGACCTACCTATGGTTTTGTGCATGGCTTTTGCACATGGTTTTGGACGCTATGGTTTTCGGTCCATGGTTTTGGATGCGATGGTTTTCGGTCCATGATTTTGGACGTGATGGTTTTTTGGTCCATGGTATTTGATGCTTCGGCATGTATAAATATGTATTGTAACATTGAAAGAAACATAATGAAAAATCAATCTTGTAGCCCCGATTTTGGGATCTAGGGGAAAATCTCTATGTATATGTGTTTTATGTGTTATTCTCTCGCATTGTTTATTTTATGTTGTTAGAATTCGTATGTAGATAATTTTTTTACGAGGTTAAAACCTACATAGCTAGAACACCCCAGAAGAGGTTGAACTCCTAGGAGAATTGAAAATTTTGTGTGCTAAAATACCCCTCCTCTAGGCTATTAAATATGTTCCCATATATAATAAGGTCATCAAGGAGAAATGTTTCAAAAATATTGGGAGAAGAAAAGGATACACCCCCACCATAAATTTTGTTGGGAAATTATTTGATTTGATGCTTGGGAGGGTAATCTCCCCGAAATGATGCCCTCTAGAAGATGTGCACATTGATGGCCTTATAGTGCCTAACACCCTGATTGATCTTTGGGAGGTAATCAATGTGATGACTAAGGAAACCATGCTAAATATAAACCTCCAAGGGGCTTTGAGAAAGACAACCATAGTGTTGCAGTTTACAAATAGATCCACAGTAGCTCCTGAGGGATTTTTTGAAGATGTTATGGTCTCCATTGACTCTTGGGAATATCCTACCGATTTCTTGGTTCTCCAACAAAAAACCAAGTTTAATGGATATCCTCTCATCTTGGGTATGGTTAGTGACTGTTGATGCTTACATCAGCTATAGGTCTAGGAACATGAGCATTAAGAATGGACATTTTTCTAAACATTTGGTATTGTATCCCCCTACTCAGCCTTCTATTGAGCATGACTTACCCTTGTGGTTAGAAGAAGAGGAATAAGAGGAATTGCATCACACCAACCCCACCCAATATGTACTCTGGACATCATTATAGGATGGGGGGAACCTAATGAATATGATCTCATTGACCATATACTTTAGAATCAACGTCCCACTCCCATACCAATTGATGAGTTGATGAAAGAATCTAAGAGTAATCCACCCTTGTGGTTAGAAGAGGAGGAATAAGAGGAATTGTATCACACCAACCCCACCCAATATGTACTCTGGACATCGTTATAGGAGGGTGGGAACCTAATGAATATGAACTCATTGACCATATACTTCAGAATCAATGTCCCACTCCCATACCAATTGATGAGTTGATGAAAGAATCTAAGAGTAATGCTTGGGTTGACTTGTTCCCTATTGAAGCAAGCCCATACCATGTCAAGATTGTAGATTTGGGCCCATCCATAACCTTAAATATCAACCCTTCTCTCTTGACCAAATAGGGAGAAGAATTATGAAAAGTGTTGAGGAAACACCTGTATTATTTTGCTTGGGACTATAAGGAAATGAAATTCGTGCATCCCTTGGTCTATACTCACCATATTTACATCAAGGAGCGATTAAAGCATGTGTGCCAACCCAAGAGTATGATGAACCCAACTGTTAAGGACATTGTGAAAGAAAAACTGCAAAAACTACTAGATGCAGGGTTAATATACCCCATTTCAGATAGTGAGTGGGTGTCACCTCTTGTGTTAGCTCCTAAGAAGAATGGGAAATGGAGAATCTGTGTGGATTTCCAGGAACTCAACAAGGCTACAAAGAAGTGCTATTTTTTCTAGCCCTTCATTTAGCAAGTCCTCAATTGCCTTGCAAGGAAGAAAGTCTTCTCCTTCCTAGATGGATTTAGTGGATACAGTCAAATCAAGATTAGCCTTAATCACCAAAACAAAACCACATTCACATGTCCTTAGGGTACCTTTTCTTATATAGTTCTTCCATTTTGTTTGTGAAATTCCCTTTCTACTTTCTAGAGATAAGTTTTGAGTATTTTTTCTAAATTTTTTCATGATTATGTTGAAAAATACATGGATTATTTCACTCCTTATCAATTTGACTTCCATGAAGATCTCTCCAATCTGTGTAAGGTTTTGAAGAAATGCATTGAAATGAATCTCTATCTAAGACTTGAGAAATGTGAGTTCTTAATGAATGAGGGGGTTGTACTTGGCCATTCCATATACATGGAAGGGATGCAAGTAGATCCAAACAAAATTTCCCTCATCAAAAGGGTCCTTACCCCTCATAAGAAAAGGGATGTTAAGAGCTTCTTGGGTATATCAAAGTATTATAGGAGATTCATCCAAGACTTTGGTAAAGTGGCTTCACGTTTGTTTGGTTTACTAGCCAAAGATTCATATTTCTATTGAACCAACAATTTTCAAGAGGCCCTTGAAGTGTTGAAGGAAAATTTGACCACTCCACCCATCCTAAGAGGTCCCAACTGGTGTTGGAAATAATACTGAGAGGGGGCGGTGAATCAGTATTAGTAACTCAATAATTTTTCATTTCCATAGACAAATTTGTATATGCAACTTTCGCTAAGTGAACCAGCATGTACACGCGACTGTTATTAAAGAAACCAGTGTATATGAAAAGAACTAATGATTTACCCAATTTATCATGCATTGAACTTTAACCAGCATGTCAGATATTAATTAGATAGTGCTGTAAAATTAGAATAAAGCATTACACATAAGCATCACACATGAACACCATGATATAAGGTGGAAACCCAATGTGGGTAAAAACCACCTGCTGTTGTCATCTTTGTCTTCTTTTAATAATACGAAAAATCTATTTACAATTTTGTACTAGTGTAGACTTATACCAGTATGCAGGATTCTACTTGCAGAAGGCTGCGGCCTTCTCTCATTTTCCAACTACTACTGGAAGGGAGCTACAACCCCCTAGCTCTTGTACTAACCGAAATGTTTGCTGGTACATAGGCGCCAACCTACAAAAGGCTACAACCTTCTCTCTTCCACCAGGGACTACGTTTCATAAATTTTCAGACTAGATCCATCAACAACATCATAACTGTAATTCAATCATCAAAAATATCTGCATCAACCAATCACCTTTTCAACCAACCACAACCGAATCAATCAATCACTTTGACAACCCATCAATCTGATCATTTAGAATACTGTCACCAGAATATACCATAACTCTGTAACAGCAAACAAAAGCAACTAAAACATATTTTATAAGGTATACGCTACTTCCATGTGTCAGACCTGTGTGTATACGTGCTTTTCTCAAATCCAACCGACATATACATCTGCAAATATTAATTCGAAATTCTGAAGCTATTCCATACTTCAATTATACCTAGACCATATCATTTACAGAATAATACATGCTTCAGTATTCAGATCTATAATATACATGAGAAAAAACACAAAATGATAGTTTATTTTACACCTTAAGATCCTGATCCATCATTAGATCTAATCCCTCATCATCCACTAAGATTCATCCTTGGTTCAGATCCAGCAATGCACCATAACCCAATAACTTGCATACTAGATCTCACACTTCATCAGATATTCAATACTTTCACACCTTGGCCTAATGATCTTCTCCTCCTTTTATAGTTTTAGGCCTTTATCAATACCATGGACCAAAACCACTTAGGACCAATACCTTGGACTAAATACCTAGGGTCAATACCTCGGACCAGATACCTTGGACCAATACCATGGATCAAAATACCATGGACCAAATACTTTAGACCAAAAACTTAGTTTTCCAAGGTATAAGTGCTTTTCCTTTTGTGAAAGTGCGTGTGTAAATATACGTGACTTGTATACAGTGAACCTGCATGTATACGCAGCTTGGTCAATGGTGAACCTATGTATACCTCTCTTTCTTCATTCTATGAGGACTGATTTATAATTATTTGTTGTCTACCTTCTATACTGTGATCATTCATCTGAGTGAGTTTCCATCAAGGAGAATACCTGTATCATAATGCCAACAATCCCCCTTTGGACTTGATGGCAACAACCACACCAAGTCACTCTCCCCCTTTGAAATCAAGGGCAAAGGGTCATGCTCCCCCTGAGTACATGCTGAAATCTCTGATATGCTGAAGTGTATTGATTGAGCTCCCATGATTAAGTCCATGCTCCCCCTGAGCACAAGCAAAATCTGCAAAAATATTTTCTAAAAGAAGAACATGACTATATACCAATGACCCTCCTATCACCAATGACTCATACATACATCCATCTCCTAACCAAGTGGGGATATACCAATTGTTTATACATGATAAAAACAAGAAACATTACATCATTCATCCCATGCATAGTGGGGTTACAAATTAGGTATTTTCATGACTTTTACATTAAATACAACGGAGACCTAATATCTTAAACAAGACCATGATAGTCATCAACAAATATCATATGATTTGTATCATAAGCAACATCTGTCAACAACATCCAGACCAACAACGTGTATATGTCCCAAAATATCATCAACCTATGTCAAAGTATGTCAGCGTATATCAACTCATTCTCTTGATCTCATCAAGATCAACTTGCTATGTTCCCTTATCATAACCTTCCATGAATAAACTAAGCATATGTCATATCTCCAAGCGGTAGCACAAAATCATGCACATCATATCATATGTATGTGAAAACACTATAGACATCATTATCAAGAACTGCTTGATCTTTCTACATTATATCATCACTAGGGAACATCCCATATCATCAACCATGATAATCAACATATGTGAGTATCAACATATCATCATAAAGTAAGAAATCATCATCATTGATTAGGTACCGAAGACTTCTAGACATAATTCCAACAATGCTTTATTAGAAGCATACCATGTTCTCCCCCTGAACGTGTTCCACCTTTTCACTGTCAAATCTAATCATTGCATATGTCAATAAAAGATATCAAAAATATCATCATCAATTAGAAATACATCAATTTATCAACAACTTTATGAGGACCAATATATTTCCACATGTTATCAGCAGATTGTAACCATCATCAAGCAGAGAAGATAATTGACAAAGACATAGCAAACCCCTGTTTTTCTTGAGTCTGGTCCACTTCTTTTCTTCAAACCAACATATATGCAATTGTGACCATAGAAACCCATGTATGTATGTGACTACACTTCATGAAACTTGCGTATAACAAAATTTCTCTGAAAAATAGGATTTAACAGCAGGATGATGTAGTAACTACTCCCAACTTTTGTCTGAGATATTCAAATGTCTCTCTGGGCAGTGGTTTAGTGAATATATCAACAACTTGTTCTTTGGAGGGAACATACTCCAATATTACCTTTTGTTCAAGCACTTGTTCACGTAGAAAATGATATTTTATGGGTATGTGCTTGGTCTTGGAGTGCATGACTAGATTCTTTGAAATATTGATGGCACTTGTATTATCACATAGAATGGAGATGGGTGGAGTACATGTGATCTGAATGTCTTGCAAGGTTTGCATCATCCAAAGTAGTTGTGTGCAACAAGATGCAACAACCACATATTCTGCTTCAGTTGTAGATAATGCAATTGGACTTTATTTCTTGCTGAACCAAGACACTAACCTAGAACCCATATAGAATGCACCACCACTAGTGCTTTTTCTTTCATCAACACTTCCTGCCCAATCTGTATCTATATATGCATGAAGTATAAGATCTATATCTCTAGGATACCATAAACCAAAGTTATGTGTTCCTTGAAAATATTTGAAAATCCTTTGACTACTTGAAGGTATGATTCCTTTGGATTTGCTTGGAATCTACCAACTATTCCTACTGCATGATGATGTCAGGTCGTGTACTTGATAGATAAACCAGACTTGCAATCATGGATCTGTAAGTTGGTTGATGTATTGCTGTTGATTCATCATTTGAGCTGAGACTGCATCCCGTTACCATTGGGGTACATACTGGTTTAGAATATTCGATGCCATATTTTTTCAAGATCTGTTTGAGATATTTGGTTTGTGAAAGAAAAATACTATCTTTATTTTATTGAACTTGTAGACCAAGAAAACAGGTAAGCTTACCAAGCAAGGACATTTCAAATTGTTGTTGTATTACTGAAGCAAAATTCTGACTCATGGATTCTTCATTGTTACCAAAAATGATATCATCAACATAGACAACAATTATTAGCAATTTATCAGTGTCAATCTTTGTATATAGATTTCTATTTGTTGATCCCTTTGAAAAACCCTGTTGGTGGAGATATTTGTCAAGACGGTAATACTAGGCCCTTGGAGCTTGTTTTAGACCATA
The DNA here is from genome assembly GCA_000404065.3 of Pinus taeda. Classification (NCBI taxonomy): domain Eukaryota; kingdom Viridiplantae; phylum Streptophyta; class Pinopsida; order Pinales; family Pinaceae; genus Pinus; species Pinus taeda. The sequence goes on from APFE031722916.1 coordinate 20,880, forward strand.
GAGAGCATTTCTGAGTCTGCATGCGAGTTTTGCATCATTTCCAAGAATGAATCCTTCTGGTTGCTCAATATAGAATTCTTCTTCTAAGTCTCCATTAAGAAAGGAAGATTTTACATCGATTTGGTATACTTTGAATTTCTGAACACTTGAAAGAGCAAGAAACATTCTTATGGCTTCAAGTCTAGCAACAAGTGAAAAATTTTCTTCAAAATCTATACCTTCTTGTTTAACATATCCTTTACAAACAAGTTTGGCCTTGTTTCTAATAACTTCTCCATTTTCATTCAGCTTGTTTTTTAATATCCATTTAAGTTCCTATGATATTCTTATCATGAGGTCTAGGAACTAATTCCCAAGTATTATTATTTTCAATTTTCTCAAGTTCTTCATTTATGGCCTTGACCCAACATTCATCTTTGCATGCTTCATTTACATTTTGAGGTTTGATGGAAGATAGTAATGCTAGATAACTTGAGGCTTCTGTAAGAGTTCTTCTTATCTGCCCACCTGCCTCTTTTTTGCCTAAAATTTGAGTTTCTAGATGATTTTTATAAACATACCAAGACAGAGTCTTTTATTCTACTATTATCTATTCTTTTGGTGCTTCATTGGTTCTTCTTCATAATTAGTGTGATTTGATGTGGGAAAATAATTCTCATCTTCTTCACTGTCATAATATTCGGTTTTTATCTGTTTTGTATTTTTGCATACTTCATCAACCACAACATCAATACTTTCAATAATATTCCCAAGTCTTTTATTATAACATTTATATCCTTTACTTCGAGAAGAGTAACCAAGAACAATACCTTCTTCTACTATGGGTTCAAACTTACCAAGTTTTTCATCAGTCCTTTTGATGTAGCATTTGCTTCCAAAAACTTTGAAGTATTTTACAATAGGAGTCTTACCAGACCAAAGTTCATGTGGAGTTCGAGTGTTGTTTATCTAAACATTTTCTTGGTTAAGAATAGTGACGGTGATGAATACAACTTCACACCAGAAGGTTCTAGGAGTTCTAGATTCATCTAACATAGCTCGAGCCATTTGTTGAATAGTTATGTTCATTCTTTCTACCACTCCATTTTGCTAAGGAGTCCTTGCGATGGAGAACTACTTTTTTATTTCATATTGTTCACAAGAGTCAAAAAATTCATCCGAGGTAAATTACCCTCCTCAATCAGATCTGAGGCATTTGATTTTGTAATCTGATTCATTTTCAACCAAAGCTTTGAAGGCTTTGAACTTTTCAAATGTTTCATCTTTATGCTTTATAAGACCTATCCAACACATTCTGGAAAAATCATCAATGAACAATATAACGTATTCTTCTCCACGGGGTGACTTTTTCCTTGATGGTCCACATAAATCAGTATGAAGAAGTTCAAGAGGCTTACTAGCTAACCCTTCTTTTTCAATCAAGTGAGATCTATTTTGCTTACCAAATTGACATGGTTTGCATATTGTATTTTTAGGAATGCCAATATCTGGAAGATCACTAAAAGCTTGGAATCTGCATGCTTTTCTTATTTGAGAAAATCTTACATGTCCCAATCTTCTATGCCCTAGCCTGTTTTCATCATTTTTTCTTAGATAGCATTGTTGTTGTCCTCCCTTGAGAATGTATAAGTTATTTTGAGTTCTTGTACCTTTTATCATGGTTTCTCTTGTATTAAGCTCATGAACAACACATCAGTTTGATCGAAACACTACTTCATTTCCTTAATCACACATTTGACTGACACTCAACAGGTTATGCTTCAGACCATCAACATACATAACATTCCCAACTTTAACCTTTTCTTTCAAGAAAACATAGCCTTTACCTTTTATGACAACAAAATTGTCATTTCCAAATGAGACATTTTTTTCTTTTTCCAAGGCATTATATGAGTGTAGCTTTTCTTTGTCACTTGTCATGTGTTTTGAGCATCCACATCGATGTACCACTGGTTTTCTTATCCTTTTGCATACAAGGCTACACCACATATTTCTGTTTGCGGTTCTTTATTTCTCCATATTTTGGGATTTAATGGAGTTTTCTCCTTTTGAGATATTTGCCAAAATTTACTCCTGCATTCAAATTCTTCATGGCCAAAGCTTTTACAAATTAAGCATTCTATTTCATTTTCAAGAAGAGAAAAGTTATTATAGGAACTTTTCTTGATCCTTGTCATGTTCCTTTGATTTCGTGCTTCTCTAGTCATGATGGTTTTGTAAGCAACACATTGAGCATCTTTGTGTCCAAAATTATGACATGAGAAACATTGACCATTGAAGAAGTTCCTGCGATTATCGAATCTATTGGCCTGGTGATTGTAGTTTCTATTCATCTTTGAAGCAAATTGAGTATGATTTAACTGAGGTTTGTTGTGATTTTGTTCATTCTTGAAGCAAATTGAGCCCGATTTACCTGATGATCTACTTTATGCCTTTCCTGACGATTGTCATACTGTTCACTGTTCTTTGTTGCATCAAGATAGCTTTTAGTGGAGGTTGATGGCTTTTGTGATTGAGGTGTTTCTTCAGTATATCCGAGACCTATATTTATCAGAGGAGAATGCTACACTTCGATAATTTCATTTAAGGTTTTTGATCCTTTAGCAAATCTAAGATTGAGAGATTTTGTTTTCTCAAGATCCTTTCTTAGACCCACAATTCACATTCTAGTTTTTCATTGTGCTTTCCTCTTTCACCAAGTTGATATGTCAAGGTATCTATAATCATATTCTTTCTTCTAAATAGATTTTGAGTTTATATATTTCTTCATGAAGGTCATCTTCTTCTAAATAATCCCTAAATTTATCATCTTCATAAACCATTAGAAGTCTATAGTCATTACTGTTTTCATCTTCATCACTATTTGGTAATCCATCGCTATCTTCATGAGTATAGTAGCTCTTTTTACTTACACTTTGTTTTCTACTCCATTTTGTAGATTCCTTCCCTTTATCATATTTATCTTTATGAGGACATTTGGCAGCATAATGACCGACTCTACCACAGGCAAAACATTTGAAAGGTAGTTTACCTCTAAATCTTCGGGAACCCCATTGAAGCTTCTTGACAAAGTTTACTTCATCTTCTTCTTTTGAAATATGTCCTGGCTCATTGAGTTCTTCTTTCCCTTTTGCTGAAGCTTTAAATGAAGCTTCTCTCATATCTGATGGGCCTCCTTTTCTCATCTCAAAGGTAGTTAAGATTCCGTGAGGTTGTGTCATAGTAATAGTTTGTAGATCTTGTTTTTCTTCTATGGAAGATACTTTTGATTAAAATTTAATAGACAAGGATCTTAAAACTTTCTCAACTAAGGTAAATTCCTTTGTCTCTTCACCCATATTCTTCATGAAATTAACAACCTCATCTATATGTAAGAAGTAACTAGATATACTTTCATCATTGTGCATCTTAAGAGTTTCATATTGAATTTTGAGAGTTTGTAGTTTAGCATGTTTTACCTTAGAGTCTCCTTCGTGGTGAGAATGATTGTGTCCCATATTCTTTGGCTAATTTGAGATGCATAACTTTGACAAACTCTAATTGTAACAAACCTCCCAATAATGTATTGATAGCCTTGGCATTGGTTTCATATTGCCTTTTACCTATTGTATCTGTAGGAATTGCTAATGGAAATGTATATCCTCCTTCCACGATTTCCCAAACATTTGTTCCAAGTGATTGAAGATACGATGTGGTTCTTATCTTCCAATAAACAAAGTTGTTGCCATTAAATATTGGTGGTTTGGTGGATCCCCCGCTTTCTTGATTACTCATGATGAAGGATCTTCCTTCAAGCGATCAAGCTTCTTCTGAAGGACCTACTTTGAAACCAATTGTTGGAAGTAATACTGAGAGAGGGGTGGGGTGAATCAGTATTAGTAACTCAATAATTTTTCATTCCATAGATAGATTTGTATACACAACTTTTGCTAAGTAAACCAGCATGTACACGCAACTGTTCTAAAAGCAACCAACGTATATGCAAAGAACTATTGATTTAGCCAATTTATCATGTATTGAACTTTAACTAGTATGTCAAATATTAATTAGACAGTGTAGTAAAAGTAGAATAAAGCATTACACATAAGTATCACACATGAACACCAAGATATAACGTGGAAACCCAATGTGGGTAAAAACCACCTACTGTTGTAGTCTTTGTCTTCTTTTAATAATAAGAAAAATCTATTTACAATTTTGTACTGGTGTAGACTTATACCAGTACATAGGCTTCTACCTGCAGAAGGTTGCAACCTTCTCCCATTTTCCAGCTACTACTAGAAGGGAGCTACAACCCCCTAGCTCTTATACTAGCCGATATGTTTGCTGGTACACAGGCGTTGACCTACAAAAGGCTACGACCTTCTCTCTTCCACCAGGGACCACGTTTCATAAATTTTCAGACTGGATCCATCAACAACATCATAACTGTAATTCAATGATAAAAAATATCTGCATCAACCAATCACCTTTTGAACCAACCACAACCAAATCAATTAATCACTTTGACAACCCATCAATCTGATCATTCAAAATATTGTCACCAGAATATAGTAACCACAACCCAGAACTCTACAACAACAAATAGAAGCAACTAAAACATATTTTATAAGGTATACACTACTTCCATGTGCTAAACCTACATGTATACACACTTTTCTCAAAGCCAACCAGCGTATACATCTGCAAATATTAATTCTGAATTCTGAAGCTGTTCCAGACTTCATTTATAACTAGATCATATCATTTACAAAATAATATATGCATCATTAGTCAGATCTAAAATATACATGAGCAAAAACACATAATGATAGTTCATTTTACGCCTTAAGATCTTGATCCATCATTAGATCTAATCCCTCATCATCCACTAAGGTTCATCCTTGGTTTAGATCCAGTAATGCACCATAACCCAATAACTTGCATACTAGATCTCACACTTCATAAAATATTTGATACTTGCACACCTTGGCCTAATGATCTTCTCCTCCTTTCATAGTTTTAGGCATTTCTCAATACCATGGACCAAACCACATAGGACCAATACCTTGGACTAAATACCTAAGGTCAATACCTCAGACTAGAGACCTTGGACCAATACGATGGATCAAAATACCATGGACCAAATACTTAGGACCAAAAACTTAGTTTTCCAAGGTATATGCACTTTTCCATTTGTGAAAGTGTGTGTCGTATACGTGACTTGTGTATAGTGAACCTGCATGTATACATGACTTGTTCAATGGTGAAACTGCGTATACCTCTCTTTCTTGATTCTATGAGGACTGATCTGTAATTCTTTACTGTTTACCTACTATACTGTGATCTTTCATCTGAGTGAGTTGCCATCAAGGACAATACATGTATCATAGTGCCAACAATATCCCTCTTTGGACTTGATGGAAACAACCACACCAATTCACTCTCCCCCTTTGATAGCAAGGGCAAAGGCTCATGCTCCCCCTGAGTACATGCTGAAATCTTTGATACGCTGAAGTGTATTAATTTATCTTCCATGATTGAGTCCATGCTCCCCGTGAGCACAAGCAAAGTCTGCAAAAATATTTTCTAAAATAAGAACATGACTATATGCCAATGACCTTCCTATCACCAATGACTCGTACATACATCCATCTCCCAACCAAGTGGGGATTTACCAATTGTTTATACATGATAAAAATAGGAAACATTACATCATCCATCCCATGCATAGTGGGGTTACAAATTATCTCTTTTCATGACCTTTACATTAAATACAACAGAGACCAAATAGCTTAAACAAGACCATGATAGTCATCAACAACTATCATATGATCTGTATCATCAACAATATTTGTTAACAGTATCCAAATCACCAACCTCTATATGTCCCAAAATATCATCAACTTGTGTCAAAATATGTTGGCATATGTCATCCTCTTTATCTGATCAATATTAACTTGCTACATTCCCTTATCACAACCTTCCATGAATCAACTAAGCATATGTCATATTTCCAAGTGGTAGCACAAAATCATGCACATCATATCATATGTATGTGAAAACACTATAGACATCATTATCAAGAACTGCATGATCTTTCTACATTATATCATCACTAGGGAACATCCCATATCATCAACCATGATAATCAACATATGTGAGTATCAACCTATCATCATAAAATAAGAACTCATCGTCATTGATTAGGTATCGAAGACTTCTAGATATAATGCCAACAATGCTTTATTAGAATCATATTATGTTCTTCCCCTGAACCTCTTCCACTTGTTCCACCTATTCATTGTTAGATCTGGTCATTGCATATGTCAATAAAAGATAACAAAAATATCATCATCAATCAGATATACATCAAGTTATCAACAACTTTATGAGGACCAATGTATTTCCACATGTTATTAGCAGATTGTAACCATCGTCAAATAGAGCAGATAATTGACAGAGCCATAGCAGACCCCTTTTTTTCTTGGGTCTGGCTCACTACTTTTCTTCAAACCAACATATATGTGATTGCAACCACAGAAACCCACATATGTACGCGACTACGCTTCATGAAGCTCGCGTATAACAACCTTTCCTGAAAAATAGGATTTAATAGTAAGATAATGCAGCAACTACTCCCAGCTTTTGTCTGAGATATTCAAATGTCTCTCTGGGTAGTGGTTTAATGAATATATCAACAACCTGTTCTTTGGAGGGAACATACTCCAATTTGACATTTTGTTCAAGCACTAGTTCACGTAGAAAATTATATTTGATGGGTATGTGCTTGGTCTTGGAGTGCATGACTGGATTCTTTGAAATACTGTTGGCACTTGTATTATCACATAGAATGGAGATGGGTGGAGTACATGTGATCTTAATGTCTTGCAAGTTTTGTATCATCCAAAGTAGTTGTGTGCAGCAAGACGTAGCAGCCACGTATTCTGCTTCAACTATGGATAATGCAATTGGACTTTGTTTCTTGCTGAACCAAGAGACTAACCTGGAACCCATATAGAATGCACCACCACTAGTGATTTTTCTGTCATCAACACTTCTTGCCCAATCTGCATCTGTATATGCATGAAGTGTAAGATCTGTATCTCTAGGATACCATAAACCAGAGTTCTGTGTTCCTTGAAGATATTTGAAAATCCTTTTAACTACCTGAAGGTGTGATTCCTTTGGATTTGCTTGGAATCTTCCAACTATTCCTACTGCACGCATGATGTCAGGTCAGATACCTATTAGATAAAGTGGACTACAATCATGGATCTGTAAGTTGGTTGATGTACTGTTGTTGATTCATCATTTGAGCTGAGACTACATCCTGTTACCATTAGGATACATACTGGTTTAGAATCTTCCATGATGTATTTTTCAAGATCCGTTTGCGATATTTGGTTTGTGAAAGAAAAATACCATCTTTATTTTTTTGAACTTGTAGACCAAGAAAATAGGTAAGCTCACCAAGCAAGGACATTTCAAATTCTTGTTGTATTACTGAAGCAAAATTTTGACTCATGGATTCTTCATTGCTACCAAAAATGATATCATCAACATAAACAAAAATTATTAGTAATTTATCCATGTCAATATTTGTATATAGATTGCTATCTGCTGATCCCTTTGAAAAACCCTGTTGGTGGAGATATTTGTCAAGATAGTAATACCAGGCCCTTGGAGCTTGTTTTAGACCATAGAGAGCTTTTCCGAGTCTGCATAAAAGTTTTGCATAATTTCCAAGAATGAATCCTTCTGGTTGCTCAATATAGACTTCTTCTTCTAAGTCTCCATTAAGAAAGGTAGATTTTACATCCATTGTTATACTTTGAATTTCTGAAAACTAGAAAAAGCAAGAAACATTCTTATGGCTTCAAGTCTAGCAACAGGTGTAAAATTTTCTTCAAAATATATACCTTCTTGTTGAGAATATCCTTTACAAATGAGTCTGGCCTTGTTTCTAATAACTTCTCCATTTTCATTCATCTTGTTTTAGTTCCTATGATATTCTTATCATGAGGTCTAGGAACTAATTCCCAAGTATTATTCTTTTCAATTTGCTCAAGTTCTTCATTCATGGCCTTGACCCAACATTCATCTTTGCATGCTTCATTTACAGTTTGAGGTTCGATGGAAGATACTAATGCTAGATAGCTTAAGGCTTCTATAAGAGTTCTTCTTGTTTGCACACCTTCCTCTTTTTCCCCTAAAATTTGAGTTTTTGGATGATTTTTCTCAACATACCTAGACGAAGTCTTTTCTTCTACCGTTATCTCTTCTTCTGGTGCTTCATTGGTTTCTTCTTCAGAATCAGTGTGATTTTATGTGGGAAAATAATTCTCATCTTCTTCATTGTCATAATCTTTGGTTTTTATCTGTTTTTTGGATTTTTGCATGCTTCATCAACCACAACATCAATGCTTCGAATAATCTTCCCAAGTCTTTTATCATAACATTTATATCCTTTACTTCAGGAAGAGTAACTGAGAAGAATACCTTCATCTTCTCTAGGTTCAAACTTACCAAGTTTTCCATCAGTCCTTTTGATGTAGCATTTTCTTCCAAAAACTTTGAAGTATTTTATAGTAGGAGTCTTACCATACCAATGTTCATGTGGAGTTTGAGTGGTGTTTACCCGAACATTTGCTTGGTTAAGGAAAGTGGTAGCGGCGAATGTAGCTTCACCCTAGAAGGTTGCAGGAGTTCTAGATTCATCTAGCATAGCCTGAGCCATTTGTTGAACAGTTCTGTTCATTCTTTCTACCAGTCCATTTTGCTGAGGACTCCTTGTGGTGGATAGTTGCCTTTTCATTCCATTTTGTTCACAAAAGTCAAAGAATTCATCCAAGGTAAATTCGCCTCCTCGATCAAATCTGAGGCATTTGATTTTGCGATCTAATTCATTTTCAACCAAAGCTTTGAAGGCTTTGAACTTTTCAAATGCTTCATATTTATGCTTTAGAAGACCTATCCAACGCATTCTATAAAAATCATCAATGAAAAATGTAAATTATTCTTCTTCACGGGGTGACTTTTTCCTTGTTGGTCCACATAAATCAGTATGAACAAGATCAAGAGGATTACTAGCTAACGCTTCTCTTTCAATCAAGTGAGATCTGGTTTGCTTACCGAATTGACATGGTTTTCATATTGTATTTTCAGGAATACTGATATATGGAAGATCACAAAAAAACTGGAATCTGCATACCTTTCTTATTTGAGAAAATATTAGATGCCCCAGTTGTCTGTGTCGTAGCCAGTTCTCATCATTTTTTTCTTAGATAGCACTGTTGTTGTCCTCCCTTGAGAATGTATAATTTGTTTGGAGTTCATGTAAATTTGATCACGGTTTCTCTTATATCAATCTCATGAACAACACATCCGTTTGATCGAAACACTACTTCATTTCCTTGATCACACATTTGACTAACACTCAACAGGTTATGCTTCAGACCATTAACATACATAACATTCCCAGATTTAACCTTTTCTTTCAAGAAAATAGAGCCTTTACCTTTTATGACAACAGGAATGTCGTTTCCAAATGAGACATTCTTTTCTTTTTCTAAGGCATTATATGAGTGTAGTTTTTCTTTGTCACCTGTCATGCATTTTGAGCATCCACTGTCAATGTACCACTAGTTTTCTTGTCACCACATATTTCTGTTTGCAGTTCATTTTTTCTCCATATTTTTGGATTTAATGGAGTTTGCTCCTTTTGAGATATTTTCCAAAATTCACTCCTGCATTCAGATTATTCATGGCCAAAGTTTTTACAAATTGAGCATTCTATTTCATTTTCAAGAAGAGAAAAGTTATTATAGGAACGTTTCTTGATCCCTATCACATTCTTTTGATTTCATGCTTCTCTAGTCATGATGGTTTTTTAAGAAACACATTGAATAGCTTTGTGTCCAAAATTATGACATGAGAAACATTGACCATTGAAGAAGTTCCTGTGATTATCGAATCTATTGACCTGGTGATTGTAGTTTCTATTCATCTTTGAAGCAAATTGAGTATGATTTACTTGAGGTTTGTCGTGACTTCTGTTCATCCTTGTAGCAAATTGAGCCTGATTTACATGGTGATCTGCTTTATGCCTTTGCTAATGATTGTCATATTTTTCGTTGTTCTTTGTTGCATCAAGATAGCTTTTAGTGGAGGTTGACGACCTCTGTGATTGAGGTGCTTCTTCAATATATCCAAGACCTATATTTATCATAGGATAACACTGCACTTTGATAATTTCATTTAAGGTTTTTGATCATAGCAAATCTAAGATTGAGAGGTTTTGTTTTCTCAAGGTCCTTTCTTAGACCCACAATTTCACATTCTAGTTTTTCATTGTGTTTTCCTCTTTCACCAAGTTGATATGTCAAGGTATCTATAATCATATTCTTTTCTTCTAAACAAAAACTGAGTTTATAGATTTCTTCATGAAGGTCATCTTCTTCTAAAGCATCCAAAAATTTATCATATTCATAAGCCATTACTATTTTCATCTTCATCACTATTTGATAATCCATCGCTATCTTCATGAGTATAGTAAATCTTTTCACTTACACTTTGATTTCTATTCCATTTTGCAGATTCCTTCCCTTTATCATATTTATATTTATGAGGACATTTGGCAGCATAATGAACGACTCTACCACAGGGAAAACATTTGAAAGGCATTTTACCTCTAAATCTCCCAGAATCCTTTTGAAGCTTCTTGAAAAAGTTTACTTCATCTTCTTCTTCTGAAATATGTCCTTAATCATTGATTTCTTCTTTTCCTTATGCTGAAGCTTTAAATGAAGCTTCTCTGATGGGCCTCCTTTTCTCATCTCAAAGGCAGTTAAGATTCCATGAAGCTATGTCATAGTAATAGTTTATTGATCCTATTTTTCTTCTGTGGTTGATACTTTTGATTCAAATTTAGTGGACAAGGATCTTAAAACTTTCTAAAAAAAGGTAACTTCCTTTATCTCTTCACCCAGATTCTTCATGCAATTAACAACCTCATCTATATGTAAGAAGTAACTATCTATACTTTCATCATTGTGCATCATAAGAGTTCCAGATTGAATTATGAGAGTTTAAAGTTTAGCACATTTTACCTGAGAGTCCCCTTCATAGCTTAGAATGATTTTGTCCCATATTTCTTTGGCTGATTTGAGCTGCATAACTTTGACAAACTCTGATTGTGATAGACTTCCCAATAATGTATTGAAAGCCTTGGCATTGGTTTCATATTTCTTTTTACCTGCTATATCTATAGGAATTGCTAATGGAAATGTATATCCTCCTTCCACGATTTCCCAGACATCTGTTCCAAGTGATTGAAGATAGGTTGTGATTCTTATCTTCCAATAAACAAAGTTGCTCCCATCAAATATTGGCGGTCTGATGGATCCCCCACTTTCTTGATTACTCATGATGAAGGATCTTCCTTCAAGTGATCAAGCTTCTTCTGAAGGACTTGCTCTGAAACCAATTGTTGGAAATAATATTGGGGGGGGGGGGGGGGGGGGGTGAATCAGTATTAGTAACTCAATAATTTTTCATTTCCATAGACAAATTTGTATATGCAACTTTCGCTAAGTGAACTAGCATGTACACACGACTATTATTAAAGCAACTGGTGTATATGCATAGAACTATTGATTTACCCAATTTATCATGCATTGAACTTTAACCAATATGTCAAATATTAATTAGATAGTGTAGTAAAAGTAGAATAAAGCATTACACATGAGCATCAAACATGAACACCAAGATATAAGGTGGAAACCTAATGTAAGCCTCTAAGTGAGAGGTAAGAGTACCACCCAAGAAGAGACACACATGAAATTTAAGGATCCATCCAACATCCATGGAACAATCCACAGCGGGTGCGACAGTTGTTACAACCAAAAAAAAAGGAAATATCTGTCTAATATCTTGTGGAATAGTTCACAAGGATGGGACAAAAATAACATCCATTACAACACATTCTCAATACGATAACCACTAAAATAACTGAAATAGTTCAACTATCTTAGTATATGTGAAAGAAAACATGAAATACAGACGTCCACATAATAGCCTTTCAAACATTCATAGTCCATGCATGAAGAACATGTTGGCCTTAATAGGCTTCTGTTATCAAGAAATTGTTCCAAGACACATGTTTATAATGTACATCACTAGCCCCAATAATGGGACATTGGATCCAGTCCTTGCACCTCAAAGAACTAGTTGATCTCTCTGATGTGTTTCCAGAGGAGCCAAGGTGAAAAGGTCCTTTGCTCATACAATGAGGGGGGTATATATAACCAAGGGGAGATGCTTCCCCTTTGTCACTCATTGACTACCGTCATGATTGCTCAACTTCCTATGAATTTTCAACTTACATGACTCTCCATATTCATGTGTGTCCTATGGACTTCCACTTTACAATATATTTGAATATAATGTACATGGTCCACAATAGTGATGTGGCATATGACCACTCATGACATGACATGACATGACATTGTTGAAATGGATTTCTTGTTGGTGTGTCAATGTCAAGTCACTATTGTTATTGAGTGCTAAATGTATTCTTGAATATGGTTTCTCTTCTCCTCTGCATGGCTTGGTGATGCAAGGTCTTCAATGATCTTTAATCTTGGATGGTAGTTGCAAGCCTGTGTCCCTTTGCTTTTCTTTGATAGGTGAGATTGCATGTTTTAGCTGAAAATATGTCTTTCTACATGCTCCCCTTTTGCATATCCTTTTTCATCATCCTATCATGGTGTAAGAGAGTACCTTCGCATGCAAATCACTCATGACAAGATGTCATCAATCTCAAAACCCCTAGTCTAAGATAGATCATTTGGATTCATGAACTGGGCCAGGACTAGGTGACAGGTTAGGAGAGAAGGCCCAATGACTGTGCAATTGTACAACTCAAGTAGCCAAGGATCAAGATTGATCACTAAGACTACAAAGTGTGTAGCTCAAGCCAAACTAAGGGAAATTTCTGTGTAGTCCTCACTGAGGGAAAAATTTGTGTAGTGCCCACCGAGGGAAAAAAATGCATAGTGCCCACTGAGGGGAAAAATTGTGCAAGTAGTGGAGGTTGCAGGATGGGGCTCTGGGAGGACAAACTGTGCAATTTCACAAGGAAAAGGGAAGTTGGTAATTAAGATTGCATAATGCACATCCCAGGGAGGCTTGAAGGATGTAATTGCAGAGTTTATGGAGGCAGTGAGGTCCGACTGAGGGAAAGGACATTAGGAGAAGAATTTGCATAGTTTTGGGTGGTAAGGGAGGCTAGTATTCTACACATTATGGAGTTCCAACTGACAATGGAAAATATTGATGGTTGGAGATGTGAAGTGTGCAATTCAAGGTAGATTGGGAGACACAACCACAAAATTATGTAGGTCAAGATTGGGAGTTGGGCTCAGGAATTGTGCGAAAAGACCCAAGAGGATAGGTGCCACACATTGCATGGTTACAAGAAGTAAGGCCATAGATTAGAGGGCTAATACTGCGTAGTGTGTCGTTCAGTCAGGGCCCAGTGAAGCTAAGTTGCTCGGTCAGGAATATTTTCTGAAAATGGCCAATTGTGGGATGGGCGATGAACTGTGATGAACCTCGACTTTGATAAAACACTAAGCATACTTTGATGACATGATAACATAAGAAAATGTAAACAAATAATTTCCATCCATGTGACTGCCTCATGACAAAATATACAAGCGCAACACTTAAGATAGGCTTTAGGATGATCGTGACAACACTTGTGCAACAATGCTCAAGACTTTGTGTATAGATGTGAAATATTTTTACATGGTTGGGACAACTCATATACATAAATACTGACTTTCAAACCCATCAAGAAAGGCTGGAAAACGTTGTATGACAGTCAAACATGCCAAAAGCCGATAGTTAACCCAATATGAAAAAGGGTCCAAAGAACTGTGAAAACGTTCATGAAATGAGCTCTAGTGTTTGCAACAACAATCTAAAATACCAAGGAAGGCTCAACTTTTGGAGGGCGTTGTAGAAACTACAACATCTATTTACTTCACTAGTAAGAATTTGTCTAAAGCTGAGCTGAATTACACTATCACTGAAATTTTTTTCTTAGTTGTAGTAAATTATTTAAACAAATTTAGGCACAATATCAATGGGTACTAAAATTTTGTTTATACTGACCATGCAACCATTAAATATTTGCTAAACAACCCCAATGTTAAGGCTAGGATAATTAGGTGGTTGTTATTTTTAAAACATTTTGATTTGACTATTATTAACAAACTAGGCAAATAAAATGTGGTTACATATTTTTTGTCTAGGTTAACCTTACCTTAAGGTAATTAAGAGATGGTTTATGATCAACTACCATATCAGCACCTCTTTTCCATCTTGGTGTTTCCTCCTTGGTTTACTGACATAGAAAACTACTTGGTTACTGGGAGGTTCCCTCCTAATCTATCATCTAGGGAGAAAAGCAAGATTGTAAGGAAAAACTCTTCTTTCACTTGGTAGAAAATGTACATCACTGTGTGCACTAATTACTTGAAAAAGTGGGTTGAGACAAAGGTAGTCAAAGAAACAATTGAGCAGAAAATGGTAGAATTTTTAAGAGAAAACATCATCTACAAGTTTGGGTATCCAAGGGAGGTAGTCATTGATCAAGGAGCACAATTCACATCCAATTGGATTGATGATCTCATGAGGCAATGCCATACCAAGAACAAGGCATCCACTGCCTATCATCCTCAAGCAATTGGGAATGTAGAGGTCACAAACAAAGCACTCGATGGCATCCTCCCCAGGGTTTCTAGCAATAGTAGGAAAGATTGGGTAGAGATATTAGTAGAGGCCACTTGGGCCTACAATATCTCTTGGGAAACCAACATTGTATTCACTCCATATGATTTGTTTTATGGGAAGAAATCTTTTCTTTATATTGATTTTGAATATAACACTTTGAGAATGGATGCTCAGCGGGACTTAAATATCACCACAATACAACAATAAATCATGCTCCATCTAAATGGCTTAGATGAGTTCATAATGCAAGCTCTCTTACACACTGAATTCATACAAATGCAAAGTAAGGTCTATCATGATAAGCATATCAAGGAAAATAATTTCCAAGAATGGGATTGGGCCCTATTAGATGATTCTAGGTCCAAAGATTTTAAAGGAAAGCTAATGACAAGATGGTTAGCCCCATACCTAGTAGAAAAAATGTCATGAAAATGGATCTTTCTAGATCAAAACCATTGACGAGGAAGGAATTCACTTGCTTGTAAATGGTTATAGGTTGAAGTTATATAGAAGACCACTATAAAAGGAGGAATTTATTAGTTCAGTCAGCAACAAATTGAATGTGATAAGGAGTTTCATAGTTTCCAATTCACAGCACTCCTATAAATTTCAAAAATATAAAAAATAAAATAAAATCCCTTAATTGAAACCTCTATGAGGCATTTGAGGCAAACTCTAGGGTTGAAAATCTCTTTGAGGCAACCTAGGAGAAAAAAAAGTGAAAAAAATAATAAATATCCCTAGGTGAAAGCCTTCCTTGAGGAAATTAGGGCAGACATGCAGGTTGAAAACCTCCTCTGAGCTAGCCTATGTGTCAAGAAAAAGAGAATAAGGAAGAGGCTTATATCATATTTTCTAACCTTTCTTTTGTTTTGTAGAATTGTACATAATGGTAGATTTCATGGCTACAGGCTAAGACCTACAAGATATCATTCATTCCTCTATCCATACACCTCATATCCATCTTGTCCATTCATATTAGTATCTCTTTCCACCATCCCATCATCAAGAAATCCAAATTTCACCTCCTCTCTGTGATGCTACAGGAAGGACCTGTATTGCTATAGGAAGATCCTATAATTCTACAAGATGAGCTTGTGGAGTTATAAGAGGGATATTCGAGGAGGAAAAAAAATCTAAAATACCATCCTACCTCTGAAAATGATAATAAGTTCTTCCTATGACTTTTCCATCACCCATCCATCATCCCTCCACTAATT
The DNA here is from genome assembly GCA_000404065.3 of Pinus taeda. Classification (NCBI taxonomy): domain Eukaryota; kingdom Viridiplantae; phylum Streptophyta; class Pinopsida; order Pinales; family Pinaceae; genus Pinus; species Pinus taeda. The sequence goes on from APFE031722916.1 coordinate 36,881, forward strand.
TCACCAAAACTTTGCTCAAAATTCTCCACTCTATCCTACCTTAAGAAAAAAACATAGAAGGTGCCATTTTCTATCTCTACAGTGTCTACACTACTCCTCCATGACTCTAACCCTATCCTCATAGCTCATCATCATCACTCTCATCTCCCTCATGCAAAATGGAGACTTCAAGGGGAGAATAAAAGACTTCTACAAGAAGAAACTCCTCCTGTAGCGGCGTATGTAGCCACACAATAATCATTGATATTATGTTTTTTCCACCACTAGCGGTATTGGGAAATATAGTGTCTATGCAGAGGTGCTAGTCCCACTAAGACGGGTATCTATCTTAGAAACAAACAAATTAAAGTTACTTTCACTTTCCTTTACGAGAAGTAGATAGGAGAGGAGCAGAGAATACAAACCTCGATCTTTCTCTTGATTTTCCGCTTGTTCCTTCTCCTCTTTTACAGATGTTTGCCCCTCTTCCCTTGACCACTCCGCTTCAAAGAGTACCTGTAAAGTCAAAGCAGCATAATACCTTCAAAGTGTAGATATCTACAGTCATAAACAATATAGGACCAGATATATATTGACCACATACATGCATATATTAGCAAACATACAAGAATGTGGAGGAAAACATGAATAACTTTATTGATATCGAGGTTAGAAGAGAGGATTACAACCCATTGATCTAACCCAGCGTCATCCTCCCAGCATGAAAGCCCTTCTTCACCTCATGAAAAGCTTAGATCACCCAACACTATGATATTGCACCAGGTAACCAACAACACTTCCTTACAAGATACAAGATTCCAGCCTCTAGATCTCTGGGATGAGGGATCCATATATAGATGATTGTAGGGGGGTGAGTCAGCTTCTGGGATTTTGATTAGTGTCCTCTCTTGATAGTTCTTGATTCCACTTGGAGATTGATGATATCTTACTCATCCCTAGGCGAATTCAGAGAGGCAAGTGTCACAGGAGAAGTTTCTGGAAGATTCCATGATCATCCACCTTGCAAACTATCTCTGCCATTTGTCTACTCTCGCCCATCGCACCCTACAGAAGGGCTTTCCAATATGCATCACACTTTTTACACTGCGCGGGTGGGATGCATCACACCCTCTGCACTGAGCAGTCTATATGGTCCAGTTTTGACCAGTTCTTAGTAGTTTTCTGTGGAGAACTTCTGGGAGATGATGTAATCAGCTGACCTTGTTCCTTTAGGGTATGAAACAACATTTTTAGGGACTCAGAAGCCCTTGGTTTATGGACATATTTGATTGGCGTTGCAGTGCCCAATGTCTATAACTGTTGCCACCTAAAGCATGAAGTCGTAGATCTTTGATGTCGGGTGAAATGCTTTATCATGAGGATCTAAGGTTCTTTCGAACTGGAAGGCGACCTATAATAAGATACAATACAATACATTATCTTCATAACATTTCCATGATCTAGCTGAGGCGGGCATTCCCATGCTCAGCTTTATAAATTCATTTTCATGTACATAGGACAGACAACCGTTTGTGTGGTAGACTGATGATTCTGGTAGAGCCATCATCCTTTGATTTGAATGATCATCTATGCAGCAATGATGTATATTTGATGTCTTTATTTTCCTGAATATATCACAGCCCGGATGGATGAAACTAGATCTGGGGTCTTCAAACTTGTCCAATCTTCGCCCGAAGTACAAGTCGATACACGTGAAAAATGTTCTGGAGTCGAACATGGAAAGACATTGCCTGATTACCAGCCAATGATATAAGCTGTTAACAGGTATGAGAGGAATCACTGATAATGATGATGACCCTCAAGGTACTACAGTACAATTCGCATGGTGTGGAAAAGGGACTTGGTGTCGAACACCATGCAAAATCTTTTGGTCAAAGGCCATTGATGTCAACCTGTTGCCGGAAGTGAGAAACTTGCCATTGAGGCATGCAAGCTTCAAAGTACTCAAAGGGTTGTTCCTAGGGCGACTTCTTAGATAATGAGCTATCATAGACAAGAAGTGACTCATCGTAGGAGGGCCTTAATGAATCCCACATCTACGAAACGAAATAGAGAAAATGATTTTGTGGAGGTGAAAACAATCTTATGATACAGGGTTCAAGGTGGCGGTCGTGAAAGGATGGAGCGTGAATGTATTGCAACGGATGAGACACAAGATGGGTTGGTGAATTCTCTGATCAACTTCTCTTGAACATATCGGTGATAATGAAATGGATTGGTAGCGTTAGCCCCAAAGATGGATGATACGGTGGACCAATGGTAATATGACTGGTGAACGGATTAGCCCAACTCGATTGAATCATGGTGATGGAGTGAAAGTGTCATGTTCAAGAGTGACTCGCTACCAATAAAGTTTCTTCAAGTTTTCTTCCCAATTTTTCCCTAGTCGTTGCTGACCAGTACCTTTTTATTTTTATTAAGCTTGAGGAGGATAACATATGCTTGTTCTATAATTTTCCCTTCAGGTAAACCCGTCGCTATGTTTTAATGAGCCCGACGACAATGAAACTCGTTCTTGTCTGCATGGACAAGTTTGTCGCTATTGGTTTTAACGAGTTTAACGAAAAATACAACTCAGTCCTTTTTCAATTTTAGAGAGTCTGAAAAGGGACGGAAAGAAAACTTTAGTAATTATTTTTTGTCATATAATCCCTTAAGTCCGAAAAAGTATAAAATAATACAAAAGGGATGAATTTTCGATAGTTTTTTAATGAGCCAAACAATACAAGTGCTTGGTATTTTTGTGTAATAATCCCTCAGGTCCAAAAAGATTAAAATATAGAGGAGGGATAGCACTCTCGGTAGCTTTAACAATCTGGAGAGGCCAACTGCTCGACAATCTTTTCATATTTTATGAGTCAGGTGAAAAGACCTTAAATGAAACTCGTCTTTAATGAACGAGTGATATATTTGGGTAGATGCTAGTTCCAAGTAAGGTTTGGAATTTTTCAATCATGGCAGTGTAACAAGGATGGCGAACTGAATCACTCTTCATAGTTGTTCCTCAAAAGGGTAAACAATCAAATGGAGGCACATGATCGGCTAAACCAGAGTGGAGGTGATGGCAGGAACACGACCAGGGTTCAAAAGCTGATGATAATGCATTCTAAATGGTTATTTACCCGAGGTTGGTTCATTTTTTAATGAGATTAAATTATGGGGGAACATTTGCTCATTGCTTAGGTTTAATTTTTAACAAGCTTCAACTTCGCATGAAAACTGCTCGTGATAATGGTCATTGATATTCGACCCATTGTTAACACTATGTTATTTTGACGGTCGTACTACCTATTCAATTGCTCCATCAAACTGATTAGAAATGAAAATACATGTTTGAAAAATGAGTTAAAACACTAATAACCTACTTGAATTACGTGAAAAGTAACTTAAAAGTCGTTTTTACCCCTCATTTTACCATTTCATTTGAACTTGAGATTGTTGGAGCTTTGGAGGTGTTTTCCCCCTTGATTTTCACTAGCTGATTCCGGGAGATTCTGTGGATGATTCTTGGCACCGTCTAGACCAGGTAGGAGCTAAACCTATGCTCTTCAACTGCATTCCTTTCTTTTTGAATTTTGAGAAAGTTTCCATGTCTTATTGAGCTTCTGGGGTTTGAACAATTCGCTCTGGCCCCCATCACACCCTATGTACATCAAAAGGTGAGATGCATACTGGGCTGGCTACTGGCCAATTAGTATGCATCACTCCTCGTACACAGCTAGGGTACGATGGGAGGAAGGAGGGAACTTTATGCACTATTTTGTCATAGAATTTTTGCCTGTTTTTTGCCAAATCAGGATCCTGACTCTTCTCTTGTTTGTTTTCATAGATTCATCGGAGAAAAATGGTTGTTACATGGAAAGAACACGAGCATGAAGAAGAGGACATGGTTTCTTTACATTATCTGGGTACGTTAACTGCATTGTGGAACTGTGGTTTTCTCAAGTTCTTCCGCATCTCTAGCATGAGGCAACAAATCAACTTGTTGCAATATTTCTTCGATGCATGGGATCCTACCAACCAGGTGTTCCAAATTAGAGGCAAATCCATCCCCTTGACTGTCGTGGACATCTATTTTTTGACCGGTTTATCGAGGCGTGGTGCCCCTCTCTCACTATGAAGTTCCACCCGTGGGGGCGAATCCGTGAGGGATTATATTCATCGATACTGTAGAGAAGGATCTCAGCCGAGTAGGGACAGCAAGATCAACATATGAGATGTCACTGACTGGTCTTTGAGGACCATCTTGTTCACCTTTGCTAGACTAGCTGGCAATGCGACTCTTCACTTGACCAACAGGTCCTATATGTAGTATGCCTTAGAATGCCTTGAACCGAAAGTGTTCAACTGGTGTGATGCAGTACTCCCTGTAATAAAAGAACAGCTTACCAAGGTGAAAAATGGATGATCTAAGAACTTTGGCTATGGTTCCATTTTGACCGCTTTCACCTTGGAGAAGATCCCACTGATGCAGCCACAGTACATTTCACTTGGTTTGCTGCCATCGACTGAGCCACAGATGCAGAGATGGGTTGACCTTATGGCTCCACATGCTGGTCAGCCACAGGTTTCTTTCTCTGATGCTTTCTTTGAATGGTTGAACCATCAGGAGATGGTTTATGCCAAGTGTCCATATGCTGGTATGGATTTCTGGGGTGACCCAGATTCGGTGCTGCTGGTTGGTGAGCAGTGGAGTGCTATGGGGTAAATCTCTGACCATATCCCTGTTTATTGCTTTTATAATGTTCTCTTGCTTTATTTTATCAAGACTAATCAAGACTCATGTGCTCATGCAGATATTGGACTGGTGTGACTAGCAGTGCGCCTGAGAGCACCAGCTATCGTTCCAGCAGGAGAGGCTGTAGTGAGGGTTGTCCTTCGCGACTTGGATGTGGCTGAGACTCTTGCAGCATTGCAAGATTAGATCGAAGGCCTCACTCTCGGTATCCCGGATGTGAGGACTAGCGAGCTGCCTCTGAGATTACAACAACATACTACTGGCGTGCCATATCGATGGACTAGGCTTTTATGCATGATTGCACAGGCGGTGACTTGTTATCACCAGCACCATTAGACTAGGGTGCCCCCTAGTATTTTGAGTTTTTGGGTCATTTGACTGATTTTGTCTCAGACGCAGAACACTGTGTGTAAACAAAAAACAGTTATATATATATATATATTATATATATATATATATATATATATACTATATATATATTATATATATTATATATATATAATATATATATATATATATATATATATATATATATATATATATATTATATATATATATATATATATATATAATATATATATATATATATATATTATAATATATATATATTTTATTTTCAGATCTTCATTTTGGTTAGGTTACATGATCCTGATGCAAATATTGATGAAATGATTTTCTTTTATAAATGTTGCAAATGTCTATCTAATACATAATTTGCCAATGAATATGTTAATGTGTTTAAGTTTCTATAAATATGCTAATATTGGATTGAATCGAACTGTCTTTCCAAAATCTTGACCCTTAGGAACATGCGATAGATAGCTGGATTTCGTACAGAATAAATACCGGTGAGTTGTAGAATGACGAACTGCGAGTCTAGCCTAACAACCAGTCAGCGTATGCCATGTGCGATGGCATCAGAGAGGAGCTCTATCAACGCGTTTTATTCAGCGATTTTGTTCGTTGATTGGCCAATACATACCCCTCCGAAACTCACTAGCCCGCCGCTTGGATCAAAAATGGCCCAGGCCGCAGAAGATAGGTTCTGAGAACTATGTCTTTCTTCGTCGGCATATCCAACAAATGATTCCAATGGGTTCGACATCTGTAAAAAATGCAAAAGTGGATTATCTAACCAAAATGATTGCTCTTAGCGAAAACAAAAATGTAACAAAAGCATAGGGTTTACTATACTGAGTCAAGCATAGTAACGATTAAGGTACAACATGTTGTGGGGTTGCGCTAGTGAAATCCCATCATAATACACTAACTCTTAGGCTCCTTTTGCTAATACATGCTTAACAATATAGGGGTCCATCCATAAAGACTTGAACTTACCTGCTCCTAACTTGTCGGACTCCTGGTCGTAAAATAAGTCTAGGTCACCTTCTGAGAAGACACGAGGTTTGACATTCTTGTCAAACTGCACCTTGACTCATTTCTTATGGGATTCGTTAGCCAAGGCAGGATCACAACAAGTTTCATTCAACTGGATTAATTCTAAGAAATGACCCTCCTCTTCTGAAGTTTTGGGGGGAATTTCGACTGCGAGCTTGAGGGACGAGATTTCGCACTGAATTGGTAAGATTGCTTCCAGGCCATACACCAATTGAAAGGGTGTAAATCTGGTCGCATTCCTTACTGATGTCCAGTATGCCCATAAATCTAAGTACAGGATCATGTGCCAACTCCGTTTATGGACTCTAATCATCCTTTGCAGCATGCGCTTCAGGACCTTGTTGATTACCTCAACTTGTCCGTCAGCTTGCGGATAATATGGAGTAGAGCTGTTATGGGATAGTCCTAATTTGGCAACCAACTCAACCATCATGTGATTACGAAAATGTGATCCATGATCTATGACAATAGCTTGTGGAACACCGAATTTGGAGACTACATGATTGAAAAAGAAAAGAGCAGCCATTTCGCCATTGTTGTTTAATGTAGGCATTGCCTCAGCCCATTTAGTAAAAAAGTCTACTGCGACTATAATATACCCATGCCCCCCGGCTAAGGTGGGGTTAGATGTCATGAAATCTATGCCCCATTTGGCGAATGGGCCAACAACAACTATCGGCTGCATAGGTGTGGGTGGAATTTTGGTTTTGCGATAGAAGATTTGACAAGCATGGCAACTTCTGACTGCGGTTATGCAATCCTTGAACATTGTTGGCCCGAAGTATCCTACTCGTAAAATATTTTGAGCCGTAGCATAACCAGATTGATGCCCCCCACATGCGTTCTTGAATGAAAATCATTCAGGACTTTTTCGGCCTCTTCATGGGTGAGGCACCTCCGCAAAACTGTATCGATACCACGACGGTATAGCGTATCACCGACGATCATGTAGTCTTTTGCTTGGTATCGAGTACGTCGCTGCTCTGGACAGGAGGTATTAGACCTATATGTTAGGGTCTAGAGATAAATGATTATAACTCCATACCACGGATCGCTTGAAGATATCATAAACAAAGGTTCATCCATGATTGTTGTATTGGATGTTGAATCATTGGACAATGATGGGAGACCGCATAGTAACTCTACGAAAGCCAGAGCTTTCTTTGATTTGGATTTTACAAATTCTAGATAAAACTCTTGCAAAATTGCTATCCATTTGGAATATTTTCCCACCAGTAACTTTCACGACAAGATATAAGTCATGGGGTTGCAATCTGACAAAACGGTAGTTTTTCGAAAGAGGATGTAGTGTCGAAATCTTTGTATCGCTTGAACAGCTGTGAGAGCTAAATTTTCAACATAGGAGTACTTAGTTTCTATATCATTTAAGTTTCAACTTAAATAATAAATTGGATGTTCAATTCCGTTGTCTTCTTGAACTAAAACCATTGCTATGGTCATATCTGCTGCAGCCAGATACAAGTTATAGTATTCTTGATAATCAGGAGCATACATTAATGATGCTTTTATTAGGGATTCCTTTAAAGCATCAAAGGAAGCTTGCGCGACTTGATCCCAGATGAAGGGTACTTCTTTTTTCAATAGACGAGTATAACCTTTAACAAGTTTGGCATAATTTGGTATGAACCTCCTCAAAAAGTTTGCTTTCCCTTGGAGTTTCTGAATCTGAAGCAAATTGGAGTCGCCATTTTGTTATCGAGAAATCTAGTTTCTATGCAGAGCTGCTAGTCCCACTAAGACGGGTAGCTATCTTAGAAACAAACAGATTAAAATTACTTTCACTTTCCTTTACGATAAGTAGATAGAAGAGGAGCAAAGAATACCAATCTCGATCTTTCGCTTGGTTTTTTGCTTGTGCCTTCTCCTCTTTGATAGATGTTTGCCACTATTCCCTTGACCACTCCACTTCAAAGAGTACCTGTAAAGTCAAAGTAGCATAATACCTTCAAAGTGCAGAGATCTACAGTCATAAACAATATAGGACCAAATATATATTGACCACATACATGCATATATTAGCAAACATACAAGAATGTGGAGGAAAACTTGAATAGCTTTATTGATATAGAGGTTAGAAGAGAGGATTACAACCCATTGATCTGACCCAACGTCATCCTCCCAGCATGAAAACCCTTCTTCACCTCATGAAAATCTTAGATCACCCAACACTATGATATTACACCAGGAAACCAATAGCACTTCCTTACAAGATACAAGATTCCAGCCTCTAGATCTCTGGGATGAGGGATCCATATATAGATGATTGTAGGGGGCTGAGTCAGCTTTTCAGATTTTGATTAGTGTCCTCTCTTTTATAGTTCTTGGTTCCACTTGGAGATTGATGATCTCTTACTCATCCCTGGGCGAATTCAAAGAGGCAAGTATCACAGGAGAAGTTTCTGGAAGATTCCATGATCATCCACCTTGCAAACTATCTCTGCCATTTGTCTACTCTCACCCATCGCACCCTATAGAAGGGCTTTCCAGTATGCATCATACTTTTAACACTGAGTAGGTGAGATGCATCGCACCCTCTGCACTGAGCAGTCTGTATGGTCCAGTTTTGACCAGTTTTGAGCATTTTTCTGTGGAGAACTTCTAGAAGATGATGTAATCAACTGACCTTGTTCCTTTAGGGTATGAAACAACACTTTTAGGGACTCAGAATCCCTTGGTTTATGGACATATGTGATTGGGGTTGCAGTGCCCAAATATGTCTATAACAACTAGAAGGGATGATGAAGTTTTGTTTTTAGAAATGAAGGGACATCTCATTCTCAGGGAGGATTTCCACCATCAACAACAACTTGGATATCAAAAGAGGCACCTGTAAATAAACAAAAACAACAACAATCAAGGTAGCATAAAAAATGAAGACATGCATAGGAAATAAGTAAGAAACGTCAACTCCCTTAATCATAATGATGTATGTTCCATCTCCGACATGCAAAATTCTAATGTAGTTCGATCCACAGGTAGGCTCAGGTATGGAAACCCTAACCTTCCCCTCTGCATAAAAATGACAAAAATGTGTTTTAAGCAAGAAAAGGTGTTTTAATAGGCTAGAGGTGGCCAGTGAACTTGGCCACCCTCGACTAGTAAACTCAAGTGCGAGTTAACCCACGCATGCAACGTGGAAATTTCAACTCAAAATGAAGTCGTGTCCTCGAACAGTGGGGTGATAATCATGAGGAGGGAGAGATGATTACAATTAGTGGGGATAATAGTCCAAAAGAGGAAACTTGTGTTAATGTCGAGTCACTATAGTGCTCCAATATTTTAACCAAAAAAGGATATTATGTGTTGGCTCAACTTCATTTTCACCATCACTCATTCCAAAAATAGGTAGAGGAATGACAAGCTAGTGCATTGAGCAACCTAGAGTGCCATTGAGAAGTTTCGAAGCCTAATTGCACAATCCTACAGGAGAAAGCTACATGCAAGCCTACAATTGCTACAGGAGGACCGAGAGGAGCTACACGAGGTGTTGAGTGCAGGAAAAGGAGTCATAGTGGCTCGATACTATCTCAAAACCTTCATGCACACCTATAATTTCTTTGATAAGAATTAAGTGATACCCTTATTCTTCGTTTCTACACCCTATTTCATGGGTAGTATGCTTGAAATTAAGAGCCTATAGGATTCAATTTATCAGTAGGGAATCCTTTTGGAAGTTGTTGTGGTTAAGATAAAAGAAAATAGTTTGGTTGATATCAATTTGAGCACCCTTATTCCTTGTTATTAGCAAGCACTATGCCACTATTTCACCACTTTTTATGCCATGATTTTGCCACTTAGACTAATTGGATATTTTGAATCCCACACCTACATTACATCAAGGAGTAATAGAGAATATATGGGGAAGTATTTAACATAAGGGAACCCTCAAACACCAGGAGAATTCACCAACACCCTCCTGTAGTTGACATCTTCAGAAACCACCAGTGGTTGCGTTTATTTGAATTACTAAAGGGGTATGATGATGACCTTGCCCATGAATTTTCCATGGAATTTCACTCTCAAGGGGAATACAATGCCACAACTATTGTAAAAGGGTTTCCCATCTCTCTCAGTCCTAAAAATCTCCGCAAAGTGACCACCTTTTCTCTAGGAATTAGATGGAGCAAAGAAGAGAATAAAATGAGTATCACAGCTAGGAAAAACTTATTCCTTTCAAAAACGAAGCATGTAGAAGACAAGAATGGAGTGATAAGAGAAAGTCTGCTTTACCCTTGGGATGAGGTAGCTTACCATATCCTTAAATATATATATTGTAAAGGGAAAATAAGTGTGCTTTATTCCTACCACTTCAGGTTTATCTAAGAACTAAGATTCAAGGAAGAATTACCCCTTTCTCAAAGGCTTAGTGTCCCTCATTTCTTCTACAATTAATCATGGAGATGATTTAGAAGGTTAGGGAAAGGAAAAATGAACATTTATTGTAACAACCATAGTGAAAAGTTCATGTAATAAAAGTTAATAAAGTAAAACTAAGACCATGGGTAAGGGACACTTATTCCAAGATGAATGTTGGGAAAATATATCCCAGTGGGAATCACTAGATGTGTGTTTTGGCTAAGGAAAATTGGAAAAGGCGAAGGCAAAGGTATTAAAGAGAGAAAAAGCATTTTTGGCACATTTATTTATGAAAATAAAGGAAATTAGGAGAAAAGGAAGGTAAAAGGTCATGGGTTGCATGTGAGAAGGAAATTGAATGAAAATAATGGAAAATGAAGAAATTAGAGGATTCATTCATAAAAAGGCTTCTAAGGATTAGTTCATGGCTTTTGTTAGCATAAGATTTTGTCAAGTTCAAGTTTGGAGCTCTCTCATTATTCTCTTTCTCTCACTCTCTTGGTCACTTAGATGGTTCTTGGAAGCACTCTAGTTTTGAGAAAAGGAAAGGGAAAGCAAGGAAAGTAAAAGCAAGAAAGGATCAAGGAAAGGAAAGTAGGAATCAAGCAACTTCAGCAGGAATACTTGTAGGTAAACTTTTCAAGTGTGATTTCCTAGCTGGGTTGGACATGCATGGCTTTGCATGTTGGTATATGGTTCTCTTACTATTTGTGGCCTGGTTTTTCCAGGTTATGGCAGTGGATTTCAGCCTAGCATACCCTTTTCTAGATGCCATGGTAAATTGGGATGTCTATTTCGGTTTTGGAACTTTGGAATTGAAGGATGGATTTTAGGATCCCTTGACCAGTTTTGGTGGGATACATGATAAATATTGAGGGAGTAGTCTCGGCTTAGGGTCTAGTGATCCGGGTTTGGATTTTGGTAAAGCCTGAGAGAAAAGGAGACAAAAAATTCCTCAAGGATAGTGATGAATTCTGGATGGAATTCCAAGTTCTGTTCGGTTGTGATCAGAGCACCAACTTTGGTATGATCAGGGTTTGATGAGGGTGGAGGTGGTTTAAACTCTGGATTCCATTGGTTTTTCTTGGATTCGTTTTTCTATGATATCCCACATTCATGCTTGGAATATGGCATGAAGGTGACTAGCTTAAAGAGATATTTGGTTCAACCATGTCTATGGTCGAGTGGTATGTGGAAGTCTTGAACTTGGTCGGATTTTCCTATGATTAATAAAAGCTAAGATATCTTACTTTTGCATTGATTTATATGTGGATTTAATGGTTGTCATATCTCTTATATTTATATGGTTTTATGTTGGTTATAAGCATGGTTGAATGACTGGTTCATGTCATAGTTATTTTATATATCTACTTGTAACGGTTAAATGGATGGATGCAATACCTAATTGATGATGTAGTAGTTCAACGGAGGAGGTGATCCTTCTGGTTATGTTTCATAAGTTATTTTAGTCATTTATTCTCAGCCTTGTATCCTAGACCTATAGGTTGCATTGATGCCAAGTGTTCGACAAAATGTCAGTCATGGTTGGGGATGCTCAGGCCTAGTCCTGAGGGTGATTTTGATGGATCAACATTTTTATTATGTTTTTAATGAATTTTGGAAGTTACAACAAGTTCTGGGTAGAGGCCAGGACTCTAGGATAGAAAAGTGGCTTAAATCCCGAGGTTCTTGGCATAGAATTGGCAATTCTAGACCACAGTCACTAGCAGGTAGGCCTGGGAGAGAGATTATGGGTTTTTGGTTGCCCGCTTTCCCATAGCATAAGAGAAACTATGGCCTAAGAGCTCAAAAATAGCAGTGAGACCTAGGGACAGGCTATCTGAGTGGTTGACTTGTCTCCTAAGGGGTTGTTGGTGATGTTGGATGACTCTATGTGAATCTTGGTCGATTCCACTTCCTTAAGGTGACATAGGAGGCCGAATCTGATCATAATAGTATCTCTCTTCATGTTTACCTCGGTTGGCATGGTTAATTTGGGTAGACCCGGGAGGGAGTGTTACAGATTGGTATCAGAGCATGGTTACGCTCTCTTTGGGTCATACCTAGTGCTACATATATGGGTGAATGTGTTGGTCATGCATGTTAGTTTTGTGTGTGGCTCTCACACTTGCGTTCCATGTGCTTGTAGTAAGGTTATCATAAGGAACTTGATGTCGATCCTATGGAATGTATCATCATGAGTCTATGAATGGCTATACAATTATATGCAGCTTGATTACATCCTTGTATGTTGGGTTGCATTCTTGGTTATTTGATTACATGCATCAGTCTTGTATGTTGATTACAAGAATTGATCTCTTATGCTCGACTACATGTGGTTATGTGTATGTGTAGTTGATTAGGCATTTCTTATGGAAGTGGATAGTTTCATGAGGCAATGTGTATAATGGAGTATTAGTTTTTGTCATGAATGAGGTCATAACATGCATTGTTGATATGGCCTTGCATTGATGACTGGACCTTAGTTAGTATGATGGTTATGCATTGATGAACTTACTGATATATGTCTATATGTTATTATGGTTATGTTGTATAGGCATCACAATGACTTGATGATATTTCAGACAAGGTATCCTCCCCGAGTATGCTAAGGTACATTGATTTATGGTGATTTGGTTTAGCTGACATAATATGCCTTGGAGGGAAGAGATTAGATGGCTAACAAGGTGGTAGAATACATAGAATCTCCCTGTGCATCAGATGGGTAGCATGGTGTGGGGCACTCCTTTGACTTGGAAGACACATTGAAAAGCCTGAAGGAGGAAATAAGGATTTGCAATGTAGACAATGACAAAATAATGCAAGCACAAGAGAAACACAAAGAGGTGAATGTGATATACTTCAGTGTTTGTCATATTTCTAGAAACAGGGACCTATTTAGATCAGCCATGGACATGAGGACAAGACTAATGGGGCATATGGTAGTAGGTCTCATAGTAGACACAGGTCAGATAGATTTGACAATATCAGAGATGGAAAGATATTGGACACTTCAAATAGGAGGGGTGATAAACACGGGTATTACTCTAGTTATGGTTCTAATAGACTTAATGATCATCATCATTATCATCCGTATAGGAGGAATGATAGGGGATACTTTCTAGATGAGTTTAAGAAGGAAAGGCCTACCTACCTTTGATGGAGAGATGAATAAATTGCAAGATTTAGAGACTTGGTTACTTGGCATGAGGATATTCTTTAGATTGCATTATTACTCAAAAAACATGAAAGCAAGGGTAGCCCTTTTCAGTCTCAAAGGTAGAGTGAATATTTGGTGGGAATATGTGAAGAATGTCAATGACATACATGAGGATGATTTGACTTGGCATGTGTTTAAAAGGATCTTCAAGAAAAAGTACATGTCTGAGAGGTACTACGGTGATAGAGCTAAGGAGTTTTATGAGTTGTGGATGGGTTCTATGACATATGAGGAGTATACTAGAAGATTTTTGGAGTCATTGATATATGTGCCTTACCTTAGAGAGGATAAGGCCAAGGTTCATATATTCATCAATGCATTGCTAGTTGCATACAGAGACCGGATTGAGTTTGATGTGCCTAGATTGTTGGAAGAGACCATCAAAAAGTTGAAGCATTGTTATGAGTAGTTCAAGTGAATATTTGAGCCAAAAAATGACTTAAAAATAAATGAGAAATATAAGGGAAAATGTCCACCAATAGAAGAAGACCTCAAGATGCAAATGATAAATGTAATGCAGTTCCTTACAAGAGATTCAATACAATCGAGAATGGAAATGGAGATTAGGAGCCTAGAGGAGGTTATAGGGGACCATTGAAGTGTTGGATATGTGGTAAGGATCATCATAAGAGGAATTGTTCATAGTATCAGAGTGGTGGTATATCCCACATATACAATTCTCAGGAGGCGCATACAGTTGGTGATGTTGGTCATAACATTCCTTGGATTTATGTAGTTGTGGAAAAAAATAGGTGGATCATCACGCATTGATCATTGAGATCGACAGTAAGCTTTGTGATCAAGTTGTTTCTATTTTGATTGACTCTGGATCTAACTATAGTTATATTAATCCTAACCTGGTGGATAAGTGTGGTTTGAGAAAAGAAGTGCATGCAGAATATTGGTTGTTACAGTTGGCTATAGGTAAAAAGAAGCGAGTTCACCATTGGGTAAGAGCTTGTGCATTTGAGTTAAATGGTATGCCTATAAAAACACATTTGAATGTATTACCATTGGGTTCGTATAGTATGATTTTGGGTATGGATTAGCTATACCTTCACAAAACCAAAGTGGATTTCTTCGACAAGGTCATTGACTATCTGGATGATAGTGGGGAAAAGAGGACCTTGAAGTAAAAGAAGAAGTCTACATCAGTGAGGATGGTTATTGCTATCCATTCTAAGCGTAGTTGCAGAAATTTTTTTGTGATGTTTGAATTAAACACTTCTAGTGACAAGGGTAAAGATGTTGAGGATATTGATGTATTAAGCAGGTACCTAATATTGCAGTAGTTTTAGGATGTATTTCGAAGAGAATTACAGAGTTACCACCTCATAGGGAGGTAGAATTTTTTATTGAGTTAGTGCCAAGGGAAAATCCAGCATCAAAATCACCTTAAAGGATGAGCACACCTAAGTTGGTAGAGTTAAAGTTGCACCTGAAGGAAATGTTGGACAAAGGATACATCAAACCTAGCGTATCACCTTGGGGTGCACTAGTGTTGCTCGTAAAGAAGAATGATAGTACTCTTATATTGTGCATTGACTACAGGCAACAGAATAAAGTGACTAACAAGAATAGATACCCCTTGCCAAGGATTGATGATTTGTTTTATCAGCTAAAGGGAGAAGCAATGTTATATAATATCGACTTGAGATCAAGATACCATTAGGTACACATTAAGGAAGATGATATCTTCAAGACTGCATTTAGGACCAGGTATGGGCATTATGATTTTATTGTTGTTCCATTTGGTTTAACTAATGTTGCAGCTACATTTATGTGTTTGATGAATAGTGTGTTGTGTCCTTATTTGGACAAGCTTTTTATTTTATTCATTGATGACATACAGGTATATTCTACGAATGAGGAAGAACATGTTGAACATTTAACAACAATGTTGAGATTTTTAAGAGAGAATTAGTTGTATGCTAAGCTTAGCAAGTGCAGCTTCTTTCAGACTGAGGTACACTACTTGGGATGTGTTGTCTCCAAGGAAGGCATAGCAGTAAATCCAAAAATGATAAGGGCCATCATGGAATGGGCAACTCCTAAGAACGTAGATGAGGTGATATCATTCATGGGATTGGCAGGTTAATATAGGAGGTTCATCAGGAACTTCTCACACATTACATATCCTATCACATCATTTTAGTGAAAAGGTAAGAAGTTTGAATGGATGGCTTAATGTATTTGAGAAACTTAAGCAGTTGTTGACACATGCCCCAGTGCTAAATGTTGTAGATCTAGACAAGGATTTTTTAGTGTGTATAGATACTTGCAAGAGGGGACTTGGTGGAGTTCTCATGCAATAAGGGTAGGTAGTGTGTTATGAGTCATGGAAACTGAATGAGCATGAGAAAAACTATCCAATGCATGATGTTGATATAGTAGCAATTATACATGCATTGAATATGTAGAGATATTATCTTCTAGGCATGAGGTTTACATTGATGAACGGTCATAGTGAGTTGAGTTATTTGTTTGAACAACCAAATCTAAATGTCAGGCAAGCTAGATGGTTGGCCACCCTTATTGAGCTTGACTTCGAGATCAGATTCATCAAAGGGAAGGGGAATCAGATTGCAGATGCTTTTAGCAGGAAGGTACAGGTAAATCATATAGCAACTATAATCTCGTATGGGACAAAGTTACATAATAGAATCTTGTAGGTAGGATAGTAGGATGACAAATACATGGAGATCATGCACATGCTATAACATAGTATAGGAAGAGGTATAGATTTGAGTGTAAGTACAGGTGTAGGTACAAGTACAGCTGATTACGATGCAGACTATCATCTCACGGAAGATGGCTTGGTGAGGTTTCGAGACATGACCTTTGTACCAAATTGCAATGAGTTCAAGAAGCTTATCTTGAGGGAGTTTCATGTGAAACCGTATTCGGTGCATCTAGGATATTAGAAGATGTTGACGATGGTGAAGAATTTTTATTATTAGCAAAATCTGAAGAAGGAAGTGGTTGAGTTCGTGGCTAGATGTCTATACTGTCAACACATAAAGGAATAATGCAAGCATCCAAGTGGTCTACTACAACATATTGTGATTCCAGAATGGATATGGGAGGTCATTTCCATGGATTTCATCATAGGCCTTCCAAGGATAGTGAAGCAACATGATTCAATTATGGTCATGGTTGATAGGTTGAGAAAGGTAGTTCACTTCCTTCCAGTAAAGACTACATATTTAGCCAGTGAGGTAGCACAGGTGTTCATAAAAGAGATAGTGAGGCTACATGGTGTTCCAAATAAGATTGTGTTGGATAGGGATGCAAATTTCACTTCCAAGTGTTGGAAGGAGCTATTCGCAGGCTTCGGTACATAGTTTGCCTTCAATGAAGCTTATAATCAACAGACAAATGGTTAGACAAAGAGGGTCAATAGGATATTAGAATATATGATGAGGGTGTACATAATGCATCAACAGAGGAAATGAGAGGAATATCTTCCATTGGTTGAATTTGCCTACAATAATGGATATTAGGATTCCTTGAGGATGAGTCCTTTTGAGGAATTGTATGGAGGAAGTTGTAATACTCACATCAACTGCAGTGATCCTGTGAATAGCGTACTTATTGGACCAAACATGTTGGCGAACATGGAGAAGGAAATTTAGGTTATAGAGAATAATCCCAAGGCATCACAACATAGATAAAAGAGTTATGCATATCAGCACAAGGTGTTCAAAGAGTTTCAAGTTGGGGAGCATGTGTATTTGTGCATCAAGCCCATGAAAATCTCTTTGAGGATTGGTTCATGTGCCAAGTTGGCACCACGGTATTGTGAGCCTTTCGAGATCCTTGAGAGGATTGGACCAGTGTCATATCGACTTGCACTACCTCCATAAGTAGAAATACGCGATGTTTAACATATTTCATTGCTTAAGAAGTATATAAAGGATGTTGATAATGTTATTGACTGGTCTATATTGTAGGTGGAGAAAGAAGGAAAGTTCCAATCAGAGCCTCAGTGCATATTGCAGCAAAAACATCTCATGCTCAGGAACAGAGCCATAAAGCAAGTTAAAGTGTAGTGGAAGCACTTTGGGCCTGAAGAAGCTACATGGGAGATGTCAGATCAGATGTAGGCCCAATATCCTTCATTGTTTTCTTGTTGAGGCAAAGAAGTTTTGGTTTGATGTTGGTTTATGTTTGGCATATGTTTCACTAATGTTCTGGTATTTTTATATGTATATGTATATGGATATGGATGTAAATAACACAACGAGATATGTTATAAATATCTAATAAGTGGTATGGTTATTATCTTGTCCTGTTGTCATGATGTTTTACTTTTGAGCAGGTTCTTCATTGTAAATACTGCAATGAAATAAGTTATAAAGGTCCATAGGCAGTATGTTTTCTTTTCAATGGTTTTGTTGAGCTCTTGGTGTTGTTTAACACTAAGGATGGTGTTCCCCAAGGGGGAGGGTTCTATAATAGTGAAAATTTCATGTAATAGAAGTTAATAAAGGAAAAGTAAGACCATGGGTAAAGGACATTTATTCCAAGATAAATGTTGGGAAAATATATCCTAGTGGGCATCAATGGATAGGTGTTTTGGCTAAAGAAAATTGGCAAATGCTAAAGGCATTAAAAGGAAAAAAAGGCATTTATGGCACAATTTTTTTATGAAAATAATGGAAATTAGGAGAAAAGGAAGGTAAAACGTCATAGGTTGCATGCGAGGAGGAAATTGAAGGAAAATAAGGGAAAGTGAAGAAATTAGAGGCCAAATTCATAAAAAGTCTTATGAGGATCAATTCATGGATTTTGTCAGCTTAATATTTTTTCAAGTTCAAGTTTGGAGCTCTCTCATTATTCTCTCTCTCTCTCTCTCTCACTCTCTTTGTCACTTAGAGTTTTCTTGGAAGCACTCTAGTTTGGAGAAAAGGAAAGGGAAAGAAAGGAAAGGAAAGGAAAAACAAGTAAGGATCAAGGAAAGGAAAGCAAGACTCAAGCAATTTTAGCAGGAATACTTGCAAGTAACCTTTTGCATGTGTGATTTAGTAGCTCATTTGGACATGCATAAATTTTCATGTTGGTGTATGGTCCTCTTTCGGTCGATGGCATGGTTTTGTCAGGTTATGACAGTGGATTTTAGCCTAGCATAACCTTTTTCTGGATGCCATGTTATGTTAGGATGTTTATTTCAGTTTTGGAACTTTGGAATTATTGGATGGATTTCAGAATTCGGGGCGGAGGTGGTCTCAAGGTTCATTCCCAAAGGCCTATGAATCCCTTGACTGGTTTTGGTAGGATACACAAAAAATTGTGAGGGATAAGTCTCCATTTAGGACCTAGTGATTCAGGTTTGGATTGCGGTAAATCCTGAGAGTCAAGGCGATGTAAAATTCCTGAAGGATAGTGATGGATTCTAGATGGCATTCAAAGTTCTATTCGGTTGTGATCGAAGCACCAGTTTTCATGTGAGCACCGTTTGATGAGGATGGATCTGGTTTAACCTCTGGATTCCCCTGGTTATTCTTGGATTGGTTGTTCTATGAGATCCCACATTCATGCATGGAATATGGTACGGGGATGACTGGTTGAAAGAGATATTTGGTTTAGCCCTATCTATGGTCATGTGGTATGTGGAAGTCCCGAACTTGGTTAGATCCACCTGATTAATAAAATCTAAGTTCTCTTACATTTTCACTAATTTATATGTTTATTCAACGGTTGTCATATCTATGATATTTATATGGTTTTATGCTAGTTATAAGCATGGTTGAATGACTGGTTCATGTCATGGTTATTTCATATATTTACTTGTAACTATTAAATGGATGGACGTAAGACCTAATTGATGATGTAGTGGTTCAATGGAGGAGGTGATCCTTCTAGTTTTGTTTCATAAATTGTTTCAACCATTTATGCTCAGTCTTGTATCCTAGACCTGTAGGTTGCATTGATGCCAAGTGTTTGACAGAATGTCAATCCCGGTTGGGGATGATCCATCCTAGTCCTAAGGGTGGTTTTGATTTATCATCATTTTTATTATGTTTTTAATGAATTCTAGAAGTTACAACAAGTTCGGGGCAGAGGCCAAGATTCTGGGCTAGAAAAGTGGCGTAAATCCAAGGTTGCTCACATAGAACTAGTAATTTTGGACCACAGTCACTGGAAGGAAGGCTTGTGAGAGTGAATATTGGTTTCTGGTCATCCTGTTTCCCATATCATGAGAGCGAATATGGCCTAAGATTTGTAGAATAGAAGTGGAACCCAGGGACATGTTGTCTAAGTGGCTGACTTGTCTCACAAGGGGTTTATTAGTGATGTTGGATGATGACTGTATGTGAAGCTCCATTGATTCCACTTCCTTAAGGTGACATAGGAGGTCAAATTTGATCATAGTCATATCTTTCCTCATCCTTACCCCAGTTGGCATGGTTATTTTGGGTAGCCCTGGGAGGGGGTGTTAAATTTATCTCACCATGGCCTTATCAAATTGATAGTGGTAGCTACTCTAAGCAGCTTTAGAATCCCTATCACATGGAAAAAAGTTGTGGACATGGATAGGGAGACTTTCTTAGAATCACAAGCCCTCACACCAGGAGAGACTACAACCTCTAGTTCTAGAGGAGGAGAAGGAAAAACAAAGGAAGAAGAAGGAGAAAAACTAGAGGAAGAAAAAGGAGAATAGACAGAGGAGGAAGAGGCAACACAAATAGAAGAAGAAGAAGAAAGAAAAATAGAGGAAAAAGAGGTAGAAAAGATAGAGGAAGGAGAAGAAAAGATGAAAGGAGAAGAGGAGGAGAAGAGAGGTGATCCAAATGTAATTGCCATCCACCCATGGTATTCATCGACCCATGGTATTTATCCACTCATGGAATATAGCTATGGTATTGTAAGTGGTATCCACCCATGGTATTCATCCACCCAAGGTATTTATCCACCCATCGAATTTACCCATGGTATTGTAAGTGGAATCCACCCATGGTATTCACCCATGATATTGTAAGTGAGATCCACCCATGGTATCTACCGACCCATGAATTTACATGTGGTATTATAACTAAAAAAATACTATAAGTAACAAATAACATTTTGTAAAAGGACAAATTGTCCACCACAATGTAGCTTTTAAAATTATTCTCTATTTTAATAAAAAAATTGTTGGTGGTTTTGTGTAATGTGTGTTTTCCTATTTTCTTTTGGCATTTCATTTTTTTTTTTTATCTTGGGGGCCTACCACCTCCCCCCCCCACCCAACATCCATTTCAGTTTTTTTGATCTTGGGGGCATCCCCTAAGATCTGGATCAAAAGGAGAAGAAATAATAATCCCTGAGTAGACTTCTCCACCCTAAGGAGTAGAAGATTCTGAACATAAAGTAGCTGCAACCTTAGCTAAATTGGGCACTCCTATCAAGCCCAAGAGCAAGCAATCAAGACCAAGTCAAAAGTATTTCAGAACCAGGAAAATCACTATAATTAGACAAGGGAAACCACAAACTCCTACAAGGGTTCCTATAATTATTGATGATTCATCAAGAACAAAGGAAGAAATATGACCCAATTAGGGAAAAATTGAAGAGGTCACTCCTAAAACCAAAACCAAGTCACCCATAACACCTGTGAGTAGGCCTACAACTAGGACTGTCACCTTCAAGAAGTTAAGGACACAATATGTCTTTGAGTAAGAGGAAAAAGAGAAGCAACAAGAGGATCAGGGTTTGCTACAGGAGAGACAGTGTTTGCTACATGAGGTCCAAAGTCTGCTGCAGGTAGGACAAGGGAAGCTACAAGAGCCCAAGAGAGACTCATAAGAGGAAGCCACCACCTCAAAGGCTATTGGAAAATACTTACAAGAGCTCCAAGATCCTAGCCCACAACCTAGCCTGAGCTCCTACTACTAATTCATTGAAGGAGGAAGGGTTATCCTTGAAAAATTTGCAATCACACTCCTTTATGAGCTGGAGAAAGAGAGAGGTAGAACCTATAGGTGGATGAACATTTATAAATCTAATAAGGTAGAGGATGTAGGCCTCATGGAATAAAAGTTCATTCAAATGAGAAAAGAGTTAAGTGAGCTGAGAATGAGAGAGTCCATAATGAAGGAGCAATTACAATTAGAAAACATGAGGTTGAGAGAGAGGCTACAAGAGAAAGAAACACAAATTTCCACCATGGAAAGTCTCTCCATGGAAGCACTGCAATGTAGACAACCATCAAAGTCGTATGCCCTCTTTCTCAAAGAACAATGGATGTAGTTCCAAATCAAAACTTTGGCACAAGATGGATCTCTACCCTTTTAGGACTACAAATAATTTATTGAATTTTGTAGCCAAACTAACATGGAATATAGAGAAAATTGGCTAGATTTTACATGTACAACCTCACTTTTACAAATGTGAATTTTTTCCTTCCCAAATCAATATTGGGAGATACGTAGCTAATGGATTTAGCATCCTAGATGATTCATGAGGAGACAAGAGCTAAGGAAGTGAAAAGGGTAATGACAAAGGAGGAAAAGGAACCATTGTTTATCAGTGTAGAGATAGTAATCACAAAGGATGTCATTAGAAATCATGGCCTCATCTCTAATGATGTTGCTTTAGCACCCAAATACATTGCTACCGAGGAGAAATCCATTCTACACTTTGAAGACACATTCGAGTTGTTGGGAACAGAAAGCCTGCAATCTTACCAAAGGAGATGACATGCCTTACCCAACAGTCTACATATAAAATAATATCACTTTCTTGAAAGGCTAAGGAAATCCTTGGAGAGAACACCATTATACAAGAGGATCATACAAAGGATGAAAATCAGGTGGATAGGACTCAATATCAATCCACCCTTGCTGCCAGGCTTACAAGAAGGAAGAGATGAAGTAGGAGGGTGGAAGAAATGGACAAAGATAAAGAGGAACGCAAGTTTAGATCCCCAAGAGGGCACACCATCTGAGGAGCCTTGGGATGTGAGGGAGGCCACTAATGCCATGAAAAGATTGCACATGGATGACTAAGTTTCACAAAGGATGAATAATACCTTCAACAAGGGGTGGTGGTGAGTCCCATCAAAAGGTACATTTTGAAGATTAATATTCCATCCTCCAGCCTTAAAACTATCCTTCTCTTACATTAATTCACATTTTTCATTATATTATGCTTAGTAAGAGGAGTAAGAGGTCTTTTTCATAGTATGTGGCCTAATGTGGATTAATTTTAGGAAAATGAAGCATTTTTTAGGCTATTACTATGCAGTGGCTTAATGGAGACAACTAGGAGAGAATCTAGGGCGTTTTCCCACCTCCTTAACTCACTAAACTCGGCTTGGGATCACCATATCCTCTCTCACCAGTTCAAGTTCATTGGCAACCAAGTGAATCCTATTCCAAGTGAATATCAAAAAGGAAAAGATCCACCATTTTTGAGATCAAGAAGGGAACCACTCCTACTTCCAAGGGAGCTGCTTCAACTGCCATTTTGTAGAAATAAACTAGAAGAAGAGCTCATTAGGATTCACATTTTTTGTTCAGATAGGTGTAGCTATTGAGCTTCAATCTTGACATTTTTATTTTCAATTTTTATGTGATGTATTAGGCCTACAAGTTTTGGTAATGAGAAGTTGGATTTTAAGTTGTATCTGAGTTAGTGCATAGGGATGAGACCCTTGGGTTTGGGCCCAAACAAGAGGTTTTGGTACCTCTTCTTGTACTTATGTTTCTTCTTAGTTCCAAGTAGTTCATAATTTCTTGCATTTTAGTATAGATTAATCTATAAAATCTTGTGGTTTCATCCTCTACACCACCTCTCTTATGGAAGAATGAGTTGAAGGATTCACAACCACAACCCAAAAATATTGTGTTTACAATTTATTGGAAATAGATCAGTTTTAGTTGCCATATTTTACATTTTCTCTCTGTAGATTAGAATTTAGCTTAGTGACTAGATCAGTGGTATTACATGAATTAGATGCAATTTGAATTCAACTCATATTTTCCATCATAAGCTATTTCATTTTATTAATGATAAATGGATGCATGCATGTGATTTATTGTAGGGTTGGTTGATTTGGAGGGAATAGCACCTTCACCACTTCCATCCTAAGCTCCTTCATCTTCTCCTTCCACTCCCAAAATTTGTCCCAAAACCCTATTTTATAAGCCATTATACCTAGGACACCAAGAGAAAGGTCTATTCGACTGATAAACTCGCAGTAGAGAAGGGTTCCTGGTTCAAGTGGGAGAAATGGTGGAAGATGGTAGGTTTATGGTCGAAAAATTTAATGGCCAAAACTATCAGTTATTGAAGATGCAGATGGAATATTATCTATATCAAAAATATCTATACTTACCATTCATTGAAAAGACAAAGAAGTTGACAGGTATGAGACACACAGAATGGGATATTCTCGACAGAAAGGCACTTGGAACAATATGACTATGTTTAGCAGCATCGGTAGCCTTTAATATTGCAAAAGAAACGACAATGAAGGGTTTAACGTCAACATTGGCCAAACTATATGAAAAACCCTCGACCTCAAATAAGGTATTTATTATGAAGCATTTATTTAATATGAAGATGTCATAAGGTGGATCTGTTGCTGATCATTTAAATGAATTTAATACAGTTACCAACCAGTTAAGTTCTGTAGGGTTAGATTTTGAGATAAAGTTAGGGCTCTGTTATTTCTCATTGCCACAAAGTTGGAATGGTTTAGTTATGGCCATTAGTAACTCTATCTCTATATCCATTACTTTAAAGTTTTATGATGTTGTTGGTGCAATCCTTAGCGAGGAAATGCGATGGAAAAGCTCCAGTGAGACATCAGGTAATGATTTGACTGCAAAGACTAGGGGAAGAAAAATTGAAAGAGGAAAGAGCCCAGGATATCGCAACAAGTTAAGGAAAGGCAGATCCATGTCCAGATTGGGGATAGTGTGCTAGAAATGTGGGAAGAAAGGACACCTGAAGAAACACTGCAAGTCTCGAAAGGGAAAAGAAGGAGATGCATAGCAAGAAAATAATCATGAAGCAAATGTGACAGGTGATGTGTTGCAAGATGCTTTTATTCTTTTATTAGAAAATATTATTGATGTATGGGTGGTAGATTCAGGGGCCTCATTCCATGCCACACCTAATAAGAAACATTTTCATGATTATGTTCAAGGATATTTTGGATAGGTTCAATTGGGTGATGATAAACCTTGTAAAATCATTGGAATGGGTACAATTTTTATAAAACAATAGAATGGAAATCAATGGCTATTGATGGAGGTAAGGCATGTTCTAGATGTGAAGAAAAATCTAATTTCAATTGGGCGGTTGGGAGGTGAAGGCTGTGTGACTACTTTTACAGATAAAACCTGGAATGTCACTAAAGGATCCCTGGTAATAGAAAAAGGATAAAAGGTTGGTACATTATATTTATTCCATGGTATTTATAATTTTGTTAATTATTTAACCTCTACAGGAGAAGATATGACATTGTGGCATCATAGGCTTGGGCACATGAGTGAGAAGGGGATGCAAATTCTTCACTCAAGAAATTCGTTGCCAGGTTTGAAGCATGTTGATTTAAAATTTTGTGAGAATTGTGTTTATGGAAAACAAAAGAGAGTCAGATTCCTCGGAGTTGGGAAGGAAAAGAAGACTAAAAAATTAGAGCTTGTGCATATAGATGTATGGGGACCTGCTTAGGTATCATCTCTTGGTGGCTCTCGTTATTATGTTACTTTTATTAATGATGTAACTAGAAAAAACTAGATTTATTGTATTCAAAATAACTCTGATGTATTTGATACTTTCAAGAAATTGAAATCTTTGGTTGAAAATGGGACAGGAAAAAGATTGAAGTGTCGTAGATCAGACAATGGAGGTGAATATTGTAGCAAAGATTTTGATAGGTATTTTTCAGAGAATGGAATTCGCTGAGAGAATATAGTTCCAGGAACACCACATGAAAATGGTGTGTCAGAAATGATGAACATGAAAATCATGGAGCGTGCAAGGTGCATGAGATTGCATGCAATATTTCCTTTGCAATTTTGGGTAGATGTTGTAGATACTGTTGTTTATCTAATAAACAGATGGCCTTCAAGTTCCTTGGATGGTGGTATTCTATAGGAGCTATGGACAGGTAAAAAGGTAAACTACTCATTTTTAAAGACTTTTGGTTGTGAAGCCTTTGTCCACATTAATAAAGAAAATAGAACAAAGCTTGAGGAAAAATCAAAGAAATGTACCTTTAGTGGATATGGTGTGTCATGTGGAAAGAGTTATTTTTGTGGACAAACCTAACCTCCCTAGGAGTCTAAGACTCTCTAGTGACAAACAAGACAAACAAGAGCAATCCTTCTCTAAACATACATTATTCTATGAGAAATTAAGTGTTGTTCGATCCTACCTCAAATCCAACGCTTGTTGTAGCAGTCCAGCCTTGCTGATCTAGATGAGCTCCTCCTTCACTTTAAGACCTGCATACACTAACAGTCAAACGATTACAGTTCACCTGAATATTTCATAAAACAAAGCATATTCATCACATAGACCAAGGAGTACATGAAATAATTCATTAACAACAAATCATTGAGAAGAATGGACTTATTTGTATTAAGGAAACAAAAAAGGAACCATTACAACCTGAGCCTTGGTGTTGTGCAAGCTCCTCCCAGGGTCCAGCAAGAGATTTCCTCTACTTTGACAAGCTCACCCACTCCCAATATGGCAAAAAGAAAGGATAGTAATCTCTCCTCACAAGTCAACAATGGAAGTCCTAATTCCAGCAGCATCTACCCTTTGAATGTTCAGCTTTCAACCTCCCCTCCTCTGGCCCAAGGCCTGTATTTATAGTATTATAGAGGAAGTTATTCAGTTCCAACATCAATGGGATACTCCCTCTTTTGGATGGGGTAGCTCCTCTCTTGATGGGATAAGTTCCTCTATCATAGGGATCATGAACCATCTGGAGGCGCTCAATACACGTCAAACACTCTTCTAGAAGGCTCTAGAAGTGACCACAAGTAACTTTTAAAGATGAAACTCGCGCCTTTTGACCTTTACAGGGGTACGCACCCACCCTTTGGCTTACAGAGCGTACAAGTACGCAGGTACAGTGTGTTTGGGATGCGTACACGCAGGCAAGGTAGAGAGAACCTGCGTACCCAGAGATAAACATGTTTTTAAGTGACTTTCTCTCTTTTTGAAGTTTGACATGAAGAGCAGAGGTATGAGGCTTGACAATGAGGATAATATGACTATTGATGGAGCCATATTAACTGCAGATAGTCATGGTGACAAATTTCAGTGTAACAGATTGCCCCCTAAAGTACGAAGCCTGTAATAGATAAGGGTGTTAAATCATATAGGAAGGGTGAAGTACTTCATCATTTCGAGGATCATCTTGTGGAGAGCCCGGTCAGAACCTGCATTTTTCAACACAAAATACATGTATAAGATCATATCATTGCTGAGGTAGGCATTCCCATACTCAGATCAAAACTTTAACTATTGGACTAACTATTCCGATACAAGAATGATTTCATAATACATCATAATCATAGACTCGTGTAGACACAGTATGGGCACAACCATCTGTTTATGATGGGTCTACAACATAATGAATACAAAACTCCTCGCAGCCTGGATGGTCGAAACTAGATCCAAGGTCTTCATCTCTACCTCCCGAATTGGTACGATTCTAGCCATGTGAATAAATGAGTCGATGTCGAACATGGTAGAAACCACTTGATTACCAGTCAATGATGTAAACTGTTAACAAGCATGAGAGAGACCACCAGTAATGTCAATGGTTCTCAAAGTACCCAGCACAATCCATGAGATGTGAATGAATGAGTCGATGTCGAACATTTCATGGAATCCTTCGATCGCAAGTCAATGATGAAAACTGACGTCGAAGGCGGGAAACCTGCCATTGATGCATGCAGACTTCAAGGTACTGACGATTTCTAAGTAAACTTTCTAGATAATGTGTTGATGTCGATAGAAAGCGACTCGTTGCAGGCAAGCCCATAACATGAAATCATAGTTCAAGTTGAAGAAATGTTGCTGTAAGGACTGACTCAATGATGACACAATGAATGATAGGTAT
>APFE031722924.1:2343-13468 GCA_000404065.3 Pinus taeda
AAACCAATCTTTGGATTACAGGTTCTAGCCCACCTGTAATCAGAGAGGGCTCTCTCTTGATGATTTATCTTTGTTGATGATGATTTTAGGCTAGCTATTGGGTTCAGTGGGTTTTGTTTAGGTTTGGATGGTGTTTGAATGGAAGGAAGATGAATTCAAGCAGAGAGGCATGCATAGAGTGATAAGTTTCAAACCATTGGGGATGGAGTCAAGGAGTAGGACCGCAGGTAGGCTTTCTTGATCACAAGAGGAATATGGAGCAAGGTAGCTGCACATGAAACAACCTTCAAGCTAAAGAGATGGAGTGAAATGTAAGGAATGAGAGGCTATTAAGAATCTCTCAATCAGCTTAACAGAGGGAAGGAGAATGAGATCTATCTAGGGGAAGTCAAGAATCCCTGGATAACTATCATACATGGTGAATTAGGGCAAATATGAGCCAAGTGGAATTCATATTTATGCCTAAAACAGATGAAAAACATAAAGAAACAACAAAAATTGAGCATAGAGTGCAATTAAACAAGTTCTAAGCTAATCTTTCTTTCTGCTGATTAGATAATGATATATGAATGGAAAAACAGAGGTAAGAAACACTTATTGAGTCATGTATCAGCACAAGAATTCCATAGTCACTCCTCAAGCATTAAACACAGTACACAATTCATTCTCCGAGCTCGTAAGCAGTCTTTGATTATAGAAATTATCAAATATACAGTGCGAGTCTCTGCTCAAGCAAAACATCCAACCAACAAAAACCAACCCTCATTACATTGTTCAGGGTCGTCTTTATAGGTAAAATATCCAAAAGTATTTATTACAGCTGACCTAAATAGGTATGCGGGAAAACTTTTAAACCTAAACTTGTGCTAGAATTAAATGCAAGTAAATATCCTTTGGGCTGCGCCAGAGGCAACTAGATCAAAATGAGTTAATATGGTGTCCTTGGTGACCTGGTGCAGTGGTTCTGCAATTACTGTGCTTTGATTTTTGTTCCACTGATCTTATGTGATTTTGATGTGCAGTAAGTGTGATTTGAGGTTTCTTTGATTGCCTTTACTGTTTTGTTGACTTTGCTAGAGGGTTCTTTAATGTTTTCCTGCTTTGGGCCACTGACAGATCTTTATTGATACACTTTGCCACATCCTGATACTCTTTGACATTAATTTTGGCTTCGCCTTTGCTCTGATACACTTTGATACTTGAACCGGGCCTCTCTCTTTCTTCTGATATGCTAAAAATTGCAAAATCGGGCCTTTTCGGCTCAAAATTGGCTGAGGAATCAAAAGATTCCCCAATATGGCCCATTTCCCATAACGATGCGCGATTAGTGCTAAGTGCTAATCACGCATCGAAAAATGCCTCAGAATTTCAATCTGGGGCTCCGAATCCTCAATTTTGCACTTGTGCGTTTTTCAGCTGCTAATGTCAGCATGACATCAGCAATACGGCAGATGACGTCAGCAGTGGGACCCTCTTGTACGGTGATGACGTCAGCATGATGATGTCAGCAGTGTGACGTGGCAGTACGGCGGGCGATGACGTGGCAGTAAGGTGGCAGGCCGATGCAGGCAGGAAGGGGTGAGATGGCGGCAACTTGGCAGGTGATGTGGCGCTCATGTCACGCGAGGGGAGGGCGGTTTCCAGTTTGTCGTGCATCGCTTTTGTGCTTGGGCGGTATTGGCAGGGGGGGCTTCACCATAGCCGGGAGGGCGATGTGTGGTGGGGGTACGACGGCAAAACTGCCGATCTCCTGGGCGCTAACCCTCAGCATGTCGGGGTATGAAAATTCCCGCCCACCGTAGATCGCAGGCGTGCCAGATCTGATGGCTAGCGGATAAGGTAAGGTGGCAGACAGATAAGAAGGGGGCCACGCACCAATTAATTTTTAATATTTAGTTTGGAGGGGGGAAAAACATTAGAAAAATGGGTTTTTTGGGGTTAAATCCGAGCGGGGTTAATTTATTTACAAGCGGGACTTTAGGAAAAAGGGGCGGGGCATAGGTTTTGTCCAACGGAAGGAGGAATTTATGCCATGGAATGAGTCCAAGGGCATTACAAAGAGGTTTGTTATACTTTGGAGGGGGGACTTAATGCACAGGAAGGGGTCCTTTGCATTGGAAAATGGCTTTTTGAGACAAAAGGAGGGTTGTTACTAAGTTCCAGATAAACTTAGCAATTCCCAAGTGAACTTTATGGTTATTTTTCAACCAGAGGGAGGGGATAAGTATATAGGGGAGTTATAAATATAGTTTTTAGTAGGGGAAGGGTAAATAGATAGGGAGCTACATAGTAAAAGTTAGTAGTTAATATGAAAAATAATAAGAAAGCGCTAAGTATGTGAATCTTAGGCCTTTTTTTTTCTTTTAAGGGGAAAAATGATTTATAACGGGAGTATGAATATTCCTTGGTCAAAGCAGATCTTTACCAAGGCAGTTGATATGAAAATGGTGAAGGTGAGAGATATCAAGCAGATCTTGACCTCTTTGGGAGAGGTTAGTGAATGATTTGGGGAAGGAGAAAGAAGGGGGAGTTAGACATGCCTCGCTTGAGTCCCTTCAAAATGCCACTTCCTTGATAATTGTGACCTGAACAGATATGACACTTGAAAAACATGAAATTGAGATCACAAACAACATCTGCAACCTCAAAACTACCTACCCAGCCTACTTACCTAGCATTTTCTCTTCTTTTTGGTTTGGGTGCACTTAGACTTGCAGACCTAGTTGTTCAACTTTTTCTTTTCTGTCCTCCTATCTACATCTACACTTATTTCATCCAGGGGCTCAGATTAAGCTGTTGAGCACCCTTGCTTCTCTACCTATCTAGAAATCTGCCAAAATTAATCTGTTTGGATAGATGTTAATTCTCTATATTCTAAAACAGGAAATTGAACCCTAGGGAGACCAAGATTAAACTGTTTGGACCTCCCTATAACTGGAAATTCTTCAAAAATGGACTAGTATATCAAAATTGGAACACAACAGTGGCACTTGAACTGGCACTTTCTCCTGGCATCCTTTTCTGGCATCTGTAGAAAATATGGAACATTGCAGCATGCAAAGAATGACATATTTGGCATGTAAAAATGTCAATCATGAAAGATGACTAACCTGCTGCAGCAGGAGGCCAACATGTGCCACATAGTAAATACCATCTGCCCCTTGTACTTTTTCCATTGGATTCATTTGCAATTCTTTCAACTTTAGATAGTTTTCTATTGAATGGTTTTTTGTGCAAAGGCCAGATACTTAAATACTATCCAAAGGACATTCTCTTAATGGATTTTTCTTCCTACACTCGGGACAAAATATTGCTAAGATTTGATCTTGTTCTTCTTTCCTTTTGCTAGATTTAAAAACATTTACTTGTGTCCCTAAAGTGCTTAGAAGATCAGTTTTAAAGTTTTCTAGCAAGCTCCCTACTTCTGCTCTTGTTACTTCTGTTGCTGCTGACTTTGAAGCTTTTGAACTAATATCTCTTCTTCCAGTTTTTTATCTTCCTCTAGAATATTTTTGACATAGTTTTACAATTTCATTAAATGGAAAATTTGAAATATCTCCCTTTCCCATTACATTAATAATGTCAAGATGTTCATTTCTTATACCTTTAAGAAAGATTGTACAAATGGTATCAGGGTTCAGAGAACATTGTTTATATTTTTGAAGATTATAGAGAAAACTTTCCAAATACTCTTCTAAACTTTCATATTTTTGTTGTGTCATTCTAAAAACATCATCTTTTGAGTCTTTAGGCCTACAATATGCTTGATACTTTTTAAGAAATATTTTCTTCATGTCATCCCAATATGTAATTGTATGTTCTCCTAAACCCATATACCATTTTAATGTTGTTGCTTTCAAAGTAGTAGGAAAGAGACAAAGCTTGTGTGTGTCATCTGTGTATCCATAAGTTCTACACAAGATATCAAATTTGAATATAAATGAGTCAGGATATTCTATTGGCATTCCATAAAAGTTAGGCAACACAGAAGGTGGATTGTTTTTCATTTTCACTTCTTCTCCTAATATTGTTTTTGTATCTAATATTGGAAAGCCAAAAGTAGCTTCCTGATCATCATTATTTTCATGTTCGTTATCATGTAGTCTTTTGTTATCATACTCTATTTTTCTCTCTTCTTCTCTTTTTCTTTTCACTTCTCTCCTTGCTCCTCCGTGCCTTTGTCTTTGCCATTCTTTCTGTTGTCCTTCATATTGGAGCCTTTGTTCTGGAGTGAAGATAGTGGACCCTTGCCCTTCTTCTGTCATAGTTTCAACTATTTCTATAGAAATTTGAGATTGAACTTGTTGTTTGTTTTCAAAAATAGGTTGATCTATTGGTTTAAGAATGGGTTTATCTAATTGTTTAACAATTTTTCTTGTTTCCTTTTGTTTTTCAATAGTTGGTGATCCTTTGGGGTTTGTTTTTTGTTTTTACTTCCAAGGCTAACAATGTTTTTCATTCAATTAAAGTCAATCTTAGTCCTATTCTTTGTTTCTCTTCTAATTCCTCTAGAGTTGGTTTACCAACGATTGGTTTAGTTAGTTCTGATGGTCTTGCCTCTATGGATGGTTGAATTTTTGAGGGGTTTTTCTTAATGAATCTACCTTTCCGATCTCTATCTCTAGGCATAAAGAAACATAACTAAAAGAAAAACTAAATTTTTGTTGTTTTTGTTTGTGTTTTTATTTTTATATTTTGTTTTTATCCTCTAATTGACTATATTGATGAATGTTTCCCTGACAACAACACCAAAATGTTGGGTCAATTTATTGAGTAAATTAACACAAGTATTTTAAATATCAATTCAGGTTTGTAGAACTTAGAAGCATGTCCAAGATATATGGATATCAATTATAATCAACTTTAGAAGATAAGTTATGGAAACTGAAGTAAATGCAATTATAAACTAATTAGAAGTGCATATTACAAACATAAAATTCAACTAAGTAATTTCTAATTCAATATGTAATAAGCAGGAGAAGTGGCTCCTATCTTAGGAGAACCAAATTGACCTTCTTCTACAATACTACTTTGTGAACAGAAATAAAAAACCACCAAGGAACAATAGCTTAAGATGCATAAAAGAATAATTGAAGAGGATCCTAATGAAGGTGGTCCTTTTTGTTCTTCATTACAAATTCATTCATCATTAATGCCATTGTTAGAAAACTGGAAATTCAAAAAATCACTTGAAAGCAAGAAAGATGAATTTTTGTTTCTATTTATTGATCAGATAGAATAAGAGTTTAACTTAAACACTCGTTTGTCCCTTCATATAAAGATTAGAATTAAACTAAGATTCATCAGCAAACATAATAAATCATTATACATATAATTGAATAAACAAATTTGAAGCAAAATTGGTTTATGAAAATTAAGCTAAATTAACTATGAAGTGTACTTAGCTTGGTGTGGGGGCCCTCCACCCTTGCCTTGCACACTTGAAGAGATTATCAGATACTGCAAACTCATTCAGTCATCCATAGCATTGAACAATAAAAAGAAGATAGAAGAAGTTTCTTAAATTAACTCAAAATATTCAGAAGTCTCAATATGAAATTATACAAATTCTACATATTCATGCTTTCAATGTTTTGGCTTAAATAGAGAGAATATCAAAAAAATTGTTCTAAAATGTCTCTAACAGCTATGTCTATCCTTATCCTATATATCTAGGTTGAGATCATCAATCCAATCACTCAAAATCTAGAAAATCTCATGAAATCCCTAAATTGGCCTATTCCTAGGGATTTCCTGAATAACTGGCCCTGTTTGACCAGCTTTTACTGGGACTGTTTAAGCTTGGTTTGACTGAACCAATAGGAACACATTCAATTTATTTTTACCAAGATTTCTAGAAATGTGCTTAGCTCATGCCCAGGTTTCCTGCAAGTATGACATCAATGAAGCTGTTACGGGAATTTACGGTCTTGTCCAAAAATGCACTTAAAATCCAATTTTTATAAAAACATCTAAATTTCGCAAAACTTAATTTATATACCTGAATATGCATAAATTCATCAAAATGGGGTGTATATGATGGTAAATGGATGGATAACATGGAAATTAAGTGTATTTAATTAAGGAAAATTGGATAAAAAACAAGGGCCAACACCTTCTATATCGAGTACTACAACACCTACAACACCTTTAACAATCCTCTGATACATGATGGAGCCCATCCAAAAAATATTTAAAGGTCCTTTACTGTGAGCAAGACAAAACTCAAAGGTTGCTCACAACTATAACATAGTCGATGATTTAGCCCAAAAAGCTTCAACTATGTTAGCATTAGAAGTTTTGCAATCATGCCCAACCCAACAAAAAGCCTTACTTTTCGCCTTAGGAGCAATTGATCCTGCCGATTCATGCCTATTTTTCTTTGAATTAGATAAAGATACCCCCCTTCTACCATCAACCATCACTTTTCAAATCCCAGTATCAGTCGAGAATATCACCATCCGTCATTGCATAGTTGACGAAGGGCCATCCACATGTATAATTTCCAAATTAGTTTGGAAAAAACTTGGATCCCCTAAACTCAAACCTTTTGACATCACTCTCAGAGCATACGATGGGTGCCCTTTAGTTCCCGTACACCCATACAAAGGTGTTCCAATACAACTGGCTAGAAAAACCATGCTAGTAGACATCAAAGTATTAGATGCACAGTTGTATTACAATATCCTGCTGGGCTGAAGTTATATGTTCGAAATGTCAGCAATAGAATCTTCTATATTCAGGATAATGATGTTCCCTCATGACGGGAGAAATTTTACAATACACAAACTCACATATTATTAGAACAAGACATTAGCTACACCTGATGGTTTGCTACATTTCATTGCATATTCCATCGAATTGGTCACCACTTACACTAAATTCATCCCCAGCCAATTTAAGCCATCAACACTCCTAGGGAAATTCCCAAAAGACCCACCCATGATAGAGGATATTTCTCCAGCCATAAGAGCACCGGTGTCCATGATGAGTTCATCAAATACCCCTCAAGGTCAAGAAATAGTTTTAGATACCAACAACAATGTTGTTCTTGATCCTCTTTTCTTACCATATGCTATCACCCAAACACCCTTCTTATTCCCCCCACCTGGTTTGTTTTGCACCAAGTCATTGCAACACTCTTGTTTCCTAATATGGCACTGGCGATATTGGTCTAGTATTTGGCTGCTCAGGCCATGTCAACAAGGTTAGGTATCACTACAACAAGTGTCAGTCCTACATCTCCTTAGGATAACACCCCACAACAAGCAGTGCATGCACCGACACCAATCGGTGATAGAAAAAGGGATAAGAAAAAAGGCAAGAAGGTGGAAGCTTCAAACTCTCACTCCTCTAGGGTACCTGCACCCTATGCTTTGTGTGAAGTAGTTTTTCACCCCACCAATATGTGCCCTGAATTAGATGAGATTAAAGCTCTTTTGCATGCCCCAAAAGCACAAGTGAACCCTCCTCCCCTTACTAGAGATAAAAGAATACTTGCATGTTATAAGGCAATGCACACCAACCATGCATTTTCCATATGCGTGGAATATGGGCATTACACTCATCATTGCCTTAAAATCCCTCGATATTGAGATTTGTTAGGTGAACTCACCCAAGGCAGTACCCCATTACTACCAGCAAATGATGGTTTTAAAACCAATTTTTATGTCATAAGGGAAGAAGCTTCTTGCTCCTATCCCTCTTCTAGTCCCTCAACCTCTTGCCATTCTTGGAGGCAACCAAAATCAATGACACCCCAACATACCTCCACGTGCACTTTATGTGATGAACTAGATAATTTGATAAGCCAATGTCCCAAATTATGGGCATTCAATTGATTCTATCTAGTTTCCCACATTTTCCAAAGAAAAAGACCCAGGAATAGACGTCACACTTGCCAGATTTGTGCAAGAAATCATCACGTGCAACACTGCCACCATCTTCCCCAATTCCACTCTATGTTGGGATTCATGTGGCAATTTATCACTGAGAATTTTGATTTAGTCAAATTAGATACCTAATCATCGGATCAAACCACACCACAAGGGAATGAC
This sequence comes from Pinus taeda, assembly GCA_000404065.3. Classification (NCBI taxonomy): domain Eukaryota; kingdom Viridiplantae; phylum Streptophyta; class Pinopsida; order Pinales; family Pinaceae; genus Pinus; species Pinus taeda. Next base: position 10,401 of record APFE031722924.1, read on the forward strand.
GCATCTAGGTCCATCTTATGTTTGTTTGAGGAAAAAAGGCTTCCAACAGTTCAATGAGGTCACCATAAGTAAATATCCTCTCACCATCATCGGTCTAGATCAGGAAAAAAGACCAAACAATCTCAGGTCGTCTAGACAAAATTATCACCCTCGCAAGTGCCCTATGCAATAGACCCAACAACCTAGTAAATCAATGTTGGGAATTGGGCAAGATAAGAGACATATTTTGCTCGTTAGTGCACATCCCAAACATCCATCTCTAAAATTGAGAGAGTCTCACACATTGTTATTGTCACATATGCTCTTAAGCACATCATATGTGGAATTGTATGTACCTTCCACGTTTTAGAGAAACAAGAGGAGAATTGAGATCAACCCACATTAGGAAGTTCCCTCCTGCTCATACTAAGATCTAGAGGTTGCTGACTCCCAGGATTTCCCGACCTCATGACACCAATCAAGCGTCATCATCTCACACTACGGATGATATTTATGCTCACACCATTTTTAGTGTTAGTACTAGTCCTGTGTGTAGTATTTTCACGAGTGCCTCTCATAACGCTGAGACATGTCATATGTTACAAACATCTCGAAAACTTAGGATTCAATGTCAAACTACTCAGGAGGAAGAAATTTTTTCCCCTTGGACACCACCTAGGGGACAAGAACTTCCTCCCACTCATTGTCAACTTTCCATTACAGAAATTCTACCACCACCTAATTTTAACGACATGCAACATCACATATAGTTTATTTCCTCGCTTGTAGGAACCATGATTCATGTTGTCTTTTCATCATTTTTTTGTGTTAATACTACTAAAACCACCACACCGTTGGTAACTTTACCAATGGTGCAGCCTCATCCTATCTGCACAATGTCAACTTCACTAGGTTCTAGGACATCAACCACTGAATCTTATTCTTTCTTGTCGACTAGCATAGCTAGGTCTGAACCCTAACCTTAAGGCCTGGCACAACCTAATTCAATGCTAGATAATATTTTTCATTCAAATAAAAATATTATAGAAGCCATGAAGGAACTTGAATGTCCATGGGATCCCATGCACCATCGCCCGTACTTTCTACCTAAAAAATCATTTGTACCTATTGACACACCTAGCCTTGATATTTGTACTATAGAATCAAAATATTTCATACCTCCAAGATAGGTAGATTGGTTTAAGAATCCCATCGCGACACTAGATGAATTTGAGGAAGGGACAATTAAGGTCAACATTTCAAAGAAACATGGCATAGTTGAAGAGATCTTGCTGTGGGTAGCTTACTCCCAGAACGAGGTGGCCTCATACATTGTTCTATTCCAAGAATCTAGGGATATATTTGCATGGGATTATTTTGAAATTCCAGGAATCAATTCCACCATTATGGAACATAATATTGACACTTGGCCTAACGCCCATCCTGTTAGGAGAAACGACTTCAATTACACCCCTCTAGGGTATAAGTAATCAAGCAGGAAATTGAGAAACTCCACAAAGCTGGTTTCATCTATCTTATCGCTTACACATCTTGGGTTTCTAACCTTGTATCCATCATGAAAAAATAGGGCACCATACAAGTTTTCACTTATTTTTAAGATCTGAACAAATTATATCCTAAGGACAATTACCCTATGCCTTTCATTGATTAGGTTATTGATGCTTGTGCAAGACATGAGGCCCTATCCTTCATGGACAGTTTCTCTGGGTATAATTATATTTAGATTCACCACATTGATCAGTATAAAACAACCTTCACAACCCCGTGGGGCACATTTTCCTATTTAGTGATGCTCTTTGGCCTTAAAAATGCTAGGGCCACCTTCTAGTGAGCCATGAATTCTATCTTCCATGATCTAGGTCATCTCTTTCTCGCCTATTTGGACGACCTTACTGTATGATCCAAAAATCACGATGACCATTAGAAGTAATTGTGCCTCGTTATTTAAACGATGACGACAGTATAACCTATGCTTTAACCCTCTCAAGTGTGTCTTCTGAATTAACACAACATGACTACTGGGATTCATTGTTTCCCAGCAAGGTATTAGATTCAACCTTCTCAAAGTAAAAGCAATTAAGGAAATTTCACCTCCAAAAACTTTAAAGTAGCTCCAAAGCTTGCAGGGTAAGGCCAACTTCTTATGCCACTTTTTTTCCTAACTATGCCACCTGTGCACAAGGCTTCTTGCACTTGCTTCATCAGGATATCCCTTTTCATTGGGACTAGGAGGCAGAAGACTCATTTGAAGCCCTAAAATACACATTGTCTCAGGCACCTTTGATTAGCCCTCCTAACCATAACAAGGACTATGCCCTTTACCTCTTAGATCTTAAGTAGCCATTGCTAGGATGCTAGTCCAAGAAGGACCTAATAGTAGAGGGCACGTAATCTACTAAGAAAATAAGAACCTCTCTAAGCCTGCATTGATGTATGAGTCATCTAAAAATAGCCTTAGCCCTCGTCCACTCGGTATAGAAGCTTTTGTTGGGTTGTGTTATATTCTTTCCATGACTAACCCACGTAGTGAACCGGGGGGTTAGAGGGGGGGCGAAGCCCCCCCTTTGTTGTGCAGCAGGGGGGCGGATAGCCCCCCTCTACAGGGTCCGGGGCAGCGCCCCGGGAACTTTTTTTTTTTGGAACCTATATTAGGTTGGGCGAACCTACCTATGGTTTTCGGTCCATGGTTTTGGACGCGATGGTTTTTGGTCCATGGTATTGAATGCTTCAACATGTATAAATATGTATTGCAACATTGAAAGGAACATAATGGAAAATCAAGCTGGTAGTCCCGGTTTTGGGATCTAGTGGGAAATCTCCGTGTATATGTGTTTTATGTGTTATGCTCTCGCATTGTCTATTTTTCTGTGATTTAGAATTCGTATGCAGGTAATTTCTGTACGGGGTTAAAACCTACATTTGGTATCGGAGCTGTTTTGGCTTCAAGGGGATGCCTTTGTTGCTGAGGGGTTTCTCTTGGGCCTGTGGTAGACCCTGTTCAGTGGGAGATCTGCGAGATCGATTCTGGTGGTGAAAGAAGATGGCGAGCAGCGGAAAGATAGAGATTG
>APFE031722927.1:0-48070 GCA_000404065.3 Pinus taeda
CACACACACACAACAAACCCACAACCAAGAAGAAAGGTGAATGTGAAATTAGAATGGCCAAATTGGCTTTTTAATGCCATGCGGAAGTCTAATTTTTGGGATACGTGTCTGAGGGACATGATCGAAATGACATGAATCTGATTGAATCTTGTCTGATTCGGGACACGAGAGGCTATGGGGACGAATCTAGTTTCATAGATTATATATAATTTCCACTAAATTGGAAATGTAATAGTACATTTTGTTTTCTTCGCTGGGCATTGTTGATACAATGAATGTTTATTGTTGAATGGGAATTTTAACACACTTTAACATTGGCATGCAAAGAAATGGGTAGTGATTACTCATTTCATGATGGTAAGATTGTTTGGTAAGAAGTTCATGATTGTTTGATTCATGATGGAAATATTGTTTGGTAAGAAGTGTTTATAGGGTTTGGTCAACTACATTTTGAACTTCGTGCAACACTGCGATTTTTGGGCATAACATTTTTATAGGTTTCTCTTTTTAAAAACATAAGTATCTAACGAAAGAATTATTTTCACTATGAAACTAAATTTGTAGTTAGTGCTTGGTTTGAAAAGCAATTGAATGCTAAAATTTGCATTTTATTTAGACAATTTTTTCCAGTTACTTTCAATTTAAAATTTCAATGTTTTGTTTCGCTAATATTGTTTCTATTTCACTTTCTTCCTTGGATTATTTGGATAGAGGGTGGGTCACCTACCAACCATTAGAGTAGTTAGCAACCATGAGAGACTCAACTGAATTTGACCATGTGATTTATGTCCTCTCCTTCAACAACATGCTTGAGCATAGGGTTAATTGACTAAGTTAACCCTTGTGACTTCAATCAACGTTTTTTCATATGTATAAATCATCATTATTATAGTAATTGACATTATACTATGGTTAAAAAAATAGATTTTTCAATTTTCTTTGATTTCATATGAACCTTCTAACTTTTCAAAGATTTGAATAATGTAAGAAAACAAGTAATAGTTCTATGGAACCTTGTTGCATTAGCAAGTTGGATAGAGTGTTATGTCATCTGATAAAGTTGTTATTGTCATTGTTGTTGTTGATTTTTTGCTCCAACCTTTTGGGTGTGTTTGGTAAAATAGATATTCTTCAAAAGATGTTCAAGTTGAACGAAACCTATGCCATATAAAACAAATAATATATGTTTTGTGGAGGTTGTTTGAAATATTTGTTCACATTGAACTTTTAAATTATATTTTATTTTAATTTTTTGTGCGAAATACATATATTTTAGGGGAACCACCACTGACTTCCCCTCACTTTGAGGATATTTAGGGTAAACCAAATTATGTAAAAGCTTGAGGATTTGTCAATGCAAGACTCAAGGCCATTATAAAAATATACACATTAAGTGTTCAACATGTCACTTGGAGGAATTGCAACTAGATTGGGAGGACAACACCCCTCTCAATTTCCTAGGCTAGATGCAATTGACATTAATCTCAAATTTAGTTTGATTGAATTTCTTCATTTCACGCATTAGATATTTTAGTGTTGGATCTTCAATATATGCTCTTGAATAAATGCATGCATAACTCATGAATGGAGGTTGAAAAAATAAACTTAGTATTTTAATAAAACATACATTATAAATATTTAGTATAATTATGATAATTATTTTTAAGCAATGTAATTGTAACCAAGTTGTATATCAATTTGCATGATTTTGGGATAGCCTCAAAGCATAGGGTGTTAACTCAACTAGTTGCCACTAATGTTTGGACAAGTATCTAGTTTGAATCTCAATGTGTATTGCCATATGACAAAGGATTTGCTAAGGATTCTATTGATTTGAAAATGGGGCACTAAAGCTTCTTGTCTAACTTACAAGAACTTCCCCCACTTCCAAAGCTTAAATATTCACAAGTCTTTATGATTAACCGATGCGGAATTAAATATGTGCTTGAAAATATGTGTTTGCTAGTCTACTTTTAACTGTTTATGTGATTTAAGTTGATGTGCTTAAGTTGATATATAAATACATATAACAATAAATAATGCAGCAGTAAAACAAACACATAAGACAACAATTTAATTAGGAGTTCACCCAAAACTCTTGGGTTACATCTCCGTGAACTCTAGTCAACTCAATTAGGCTCTCTGAGATTATGGAAAAGTCTTTTTACAAGCTCTGCTACTCAACTTCATTGGTTTACACAGAACACAATGGGTTTATATACCATATTATCCTTGGCTCTTGAAGCTCTCGGCTTTCTGGCTCTACGCTCTGGCTCTAACTCTTAGCTCTGGCTCTGGTTCTGGCTTTTGGCTCTAGCTCTTGGCCTTGGCTCTAGCTCTTTGGCTCTGGTTCTGGCTCTGGCTCTTCCAGTTCTCAATTGAGCTCTCTGCCTCTTTGAGGTACTTTTCTGGATTTTCGGCTACCCTAGCCATTTCTTTGTGTACCATTATCTCTCTGTGCCTCTGCAGCGTCCCTGCTCCTTGTCAGTTCGATTGGCCATCTGGCTCTGTGGCTTTGAAATGCATCATTGCCCATAAAAACGCTCGCTTGCAGTGTGACATGAGGATCTGGAGTGGTTACAGAGGTTTCAGGGACTTCTCTGAGGCAAAACCCCAAAAATTGAGGAAATCCCATTACACAGAGAATGTATGCAAAATACACTATCAGGCGTGATTTTCGGACTTGAAATCCATTCAATCGCCCCTAAAATCCCTATTGGGTCCGCCATTAAGCAATATATTGAATCGCATACGCGTTTTGGGTGAAATCCCAAATACATGGGAAATACGTGAAAAACCCAACAAAACTCTTTATCAGACTTGAAATATTATCGCATCTGCCCTAATATTGCATCGGGTCTACTTTTGGCTGCCACACAAGCCCCACCGTCGATCTATGGGATCTTCAATCGAACGGTCAATATGCGATTTAGGGTGGCTTAGGAATACGAAGGTTACTCGCTCGAAAATGCGGCTTTCCTCTCTCCTCCGCCAGCCACGCGTCGTTCATTGTATGGGATCGGGTGGAGTCGATCCAATACCATTTACCGCCTAAGGCCCGCTCGAAATCCCGCTTATGGAACTCAAATTTTATAAATCACGCTTGTAATTCCCCTTCGGGTCCGAATTTATCGCTTCAGGCGTCTTTTCTTTGTATTTCGGTTTTTACACCAAAACGCGCTTATACACAGGAAAGTCCCTTTATGGTGGAACTCAAATCATATAAAGTCGTGCTTATAAATCCGTCGGGTCCGGCATGTTATCGCCATTTTATATCGTTGCGATGCGATATATCGCAATCGCAAGTCTTATTGGTCTGGGGGTCCGTCCCTTGTCTCATGCCATCGTTGATGTCGATCCGCCGATATCGGCGATCGCAATCGCATTGCTCGGGGTCCTGCCATTGAACACAGGCCTATCTCCGACCCGATATATCGGATATCGGCAATAAGGGGTTTCTCCCCTTTCCACTTAAGTCCGCCTCTTGGACCCTTCTTCGATGCGATTTCTCTTTATAAGGGTTTTTTGCCATTTTTAGAAGATTTTGCCTCTTTTTCCAAAGAACAAAGGGCATCTTCTTTCTATTATAACTTCTACATACTAAGTCCATTTTTGCCCATTCAAGTTGCAGTCGATTTAGAATGAAAAGATCTCTGCCATGGGGCTATTTCTAAGAACTTCCTTGGACTTTCATTTTCCTCTGTGAGGAACACTTAGACTTAAGAGTCTGTCCAGAATTCATTTTGGATCACGCCTTTCTACTAAAAGAACTTTTGGTCTCCAAAAGACTGATATATTGATCTGAACAATAAATGAGAGTAACAACACCCTTTTCTTTCAGCCTCCACACACTTGCCTTGCATAATGCCTCTGAACCAAAGTCTCTGACCATTTCCCTTCCTGGATGTGCTGGTCTTCCTGTTAGCGCTGCTATGCAAAAGCATCAAAAATGGATTCAAACACCCTCAAAGGCTGCAAACATTTTCATAATCACGCAAAAGGAACCATTGATGCTGTCGAAATCCTCATTTTTGGGCTAAAAGTCTTCCACCGATCAAAAATATGCTATCAAAAGGCGCAATTGTTTTAAAATCGTTTAAAAATTCAAAGAGCAGGCTTAAGGATCGGCCCAGATCGCATCGGAATTTCGCTATCGGGGCTGCCAAAGTGGACATGGCCTTCACATATTTTGTGTTCCGATCCGATGGGCCAGACCCGATGGCCATACAACACTCAATTTTATATCATTTCGGGTCCGCGACAGTATTGCTATCGACAGGGGCTTTTACATAAGTTATGGTGCGAATGCCGATGGGCCGGACCCGATATATGCACAGTGTTCCATTTCATAATTTTTCAAATCCGCGCCCTTCACATTTTCATTGTTTTTTGATATATTTTCTTTGTATAAAGAGAATACAAGGGATGCCTGAGCAGTTGTCGATTGCGATTGTTTCTGGATCCGAAAGGACCCTAGAAGCAGAATATATATAATATATATATATATATATATATATATATATATAATATATATATAGTATATATTATTATATATATATATATATATATATATATAATATATATATATATATTATACGCAAGCCATTTTCGTGGTTTTGCGGTAGTTTGCATATATTTGTCAAATGTTAAAAAAACAAAGGAGGGCCTGTTTAAATAAGCACTGCAACCCGAAAGGCGACCCGATAGAAAAAATATGTGTGCAGGCCTTTGATATTTAAAATAACAAGGTGGGCGGTATTTCTAAGTGGCGCGAAGATAATTAATGCAAGCATGCAGCAGTACAGCGCAGTAGGCAACCGCCTTCAATCGACAGTATGGCCGAGGAGGAAGCAGGACACCGCTTATTTGATTAGAGCATTCAATGGTTATGGTTCCATTGGTATTTCACGCCATAAGAGGACTGAAGAGCAACATAGAGGTAAAATCCATTTTCAGCACAACCAGATTTGTATCAGCGGCCCATTCCTGAATATAAATATGGTTGGTGGTCATTTATGGGCTCCTCCACACATGGTTTGACAGAGATGATTTGTATTGTAACACTACATATACTCAGGACAAAAAATGTAACGGGGGATGAATGTTTGATGAATGAGAGCTTATTGTAGCCTTTTAACTTCTAGAGACTGCTAATACCATGAGACCTGCAACTTCTGGTCTTGGTTTCCATTAATACAAGCTTCTTTTGCTATCACCTGCTCGCTTTCCACTTCTTCTATGTTCTAGGCTGTACCTGCTTGCATTTATTTGATGTACTATGGATTTTTAATATCAGAGGGGCTGTCATCCCACCTCTATGTTAAAGTTTAGTGGTTCATTGAAAATTGTTTGCAGGTTGCTGTTGTTCTAATAACAGAGAGCTGTCATCCTCACTGTCTATTGAATAATAGTCTTGCAGATTCTTTAACTGGTTGTGGCTGGGCCATAACAGAGCTCTGTGCATCTGCTGGTGCAATCAGTCTTCTCCATTATCACTTTTACCTTAAATCGTGAGTAGTTGGTGGTTGAAAGCCTTGTAGTTTGGGGGTCTTCACCCATGTCTGGGGTAAATGATAGAAGGAGTGGTTATATGGCTTAAAGGTGCTGCAGATCTCCCATTTATCCATCATTTTATCCAACAGAACTATTGAATTTTTAATGTTCCTGAGCATCACTGATTTACAACCTAGGTGAGTTTCTTGGGGTGATAACATTAATTGGCGCCGTTGCCGGGGAGAGGAGAATCGAAGCTCAAGCTTCCCTGGGAGAACGACATAGTTTCAAGCTTTGATGATAGACAAGGCTTGAACACAAAATTTGGTTGTAATCATCTGTCTGGCAACTCCATTGGTGGAAGACCATTCTTTGGTGACTCCACATTGAAGTTTTGGCTCAGTTTGCGAGGCATACAAGAAGCAATCCTCAGAAATCTCTAGTTGAACCGTTGCTTGACTCTGAAAGAGTTGTTAAATCGAAGAAATCATCAAAGAAAGGGGGCATCAGGATTAGGTAAGCCTAAGAACTCTGATTTATCTCTGAAAGATGAGTTTATAGCTGAAGAATCACAGCTTGAAGTTTTAGAGCCTAACACTGTTAGCAAAGAAATTCTTTCGGAGATCAGTTCAGCCCCTTTTGTAGTCAGTTCTCCTTTGAATCTTAGTCCAAAGAGAGCTTCTCATACTGCCCAAAACATCCCAATATCCTTCCCATCCATTACATTATCTCCTACTGCTCCATCTGTTAGTATTCTTCCACATATTCCAAACATGGCAGGACAAGAAGCACCTACCAGGATTGAAAGGACTATTGCTGCTAGATATGGACCTTTGGTCTTGCCTGTACCTTTAAATTCCATGCCTACAGGAGAATATCAAAAATATATGCCCAAATTTACTGGAACAGAGGGAGTGACAGCAGAAGAACATCTTGAAGCTTTTTATAGTTATGCTGACAATTTAGATATCAGTGAGAATGATGTATGGATGAGAGTTTTAGTCCAGAGCCTTGATGGAGAGGCTAGGAAGTGGTTTAGAGAATTACCCCAGAGATCTATAACAAATATTGAAGCATTAGATGAGGCATTTTTGAAGCAATGGGGAGATAAGAAGGACCTACTATATTATCATACAGAATTTGGAAACTTGAAAAGAGAAAAGGGTGAGTCTTTGCCTGATTTCAATAAAAGATTTAATAGAATGTATAGTAAAATACTAGCGGAGGTAAAGCCTACCCCCACCACTGCCAAACTTACATATGCTAATGCTTTTGACCTTGATTTCTGCTTATTGTTGAGAGAAAGACGATGTGTAACTTTGAATGATATGCAAGAATCAGCCCTGGAGGTGGAATCCAATATAATGGCAGCAGAGAAGTTGAAGAGTCAGGCTGATAGAAGAAGGCCAAGAGGTGAGGCTTCTTCTTTCCAGGTTTCAACTTCAGAGCCTAAGTTAGACAAAATGACTAAGATGATAGAGTCATTGGCCTCTGAAGTTTCCAAGCTAAAGGTTGAGCAGGCTGCAGGCAAAACAAGGCAACAAAATACCTTTGTTCCAAGAAATCCAAACCCATTCAGAAAAGCAAATGATCAGCTACAAATTATGCAAAGGGGTGAAGAAACAAAAGAAGACTATAAGGTCAACGCTCCTTTTCAAAATGCAGTCATGGAGGGGGAGCAATTTGAAGAGGAGGAGGATGAAATTCACTGTATGGAAGATAAAGGTAACGCTGTATTTTTAACATTGGCTGAATATGAAGAGTCATTGTTGCAAGAGCAAAACAATCAGAGATGGGACAGTGATGCTGTTCTGCAATCTGGCGAGTAGCAGCAAAGACATAATCTAAGATCCATTGCAAAGAATGCCAAAGAAAATGTTGCACAAGAAGCAGCTGCTCAAGCAATGCCACAGAATAGCAGGCAAAGAAGACCAACAACTGATCCTATTACCCTCAAAGCTCCAGTTCAAGAGGTAAAAACCGCTGATAAAGTATCCTCTTCTTTTAGTTTTAAGTCACAAATTCAGAAATTGAAAATATCCATGCCTCTGGCTGAGTTGGTGAAGAGTGAATTATTTAGGAAGCCCATCCTTGAAGCCATTGACCTTGAGTCTAAACAAACCTCCATTGATTCTGTCAATTTGCAAGATGACAAGCCTGCTATTGTGCTCAGCCCCATGATTGAACCTGCTGATAATAGTTCTCCATCTTTCTATGTTTCATTAATTATCCATGATAAAATCCTTCACAATTGCCTGCTAGACACAGGGGCCAGCCACAATCTAATGCCTAAAACTGTCATGGAAGAGCTAGGCCTTGATATCACCAGACCCTATCATGATTTGTTCTCGTTTGATTCAAGGAAGGTAAAATGATTTGGATTAATTAAGGATCTGGCTATTACCTTAACCCAGCTGCCCATGAAGAGTATGATGATGGATATAGTGGTGGCCGATGTTCCTCCTAAGTTTGGTATGTTGTTGTCTAGAGGGTGGATTAAGAAACTAGGAGGGACATTGCAAAATGATTTATCTTATGCAACCGTTCCAGTGTTTGGAGGAGAAAGCAGGAGGTTATATAGAGAAGCACAGCTGGCATATATCGTTAGTGATGAGAAGCATCCTACAAACCATCCCATATGTGCAGTGGACACTGATTTTGGAGCATGCATTCTCCAAATACAAGAATCTCAGAAGGCTGAGTTGCAGATCAGGAAACCAACAGATCAGGCCGAGCTTGATAGAGGAGGACAAATTTGGGAGATGTTCTTCGATGGAGCTTGTACTAAAGAGGCTGCAGGAGCAGGGGTGGTGCTAGTATCTCCACAACAAGAAACAACTCAATTGTCTCTAAAGTTGGTTTTTCAGGTGACAAACAACATAGCAGAATATGAAGCACTGTTGTTGGGCCTTTATGAAGCCAAAGATAGAGGAATAAAAAATCTGAAGGTGTTTGGAGACGCTGATCTAATAATTCAGCAAGTAAATAAAACATTCCAAACAAAGCATCCAAGGCTGAGAGCTTATAGAGATGAGGTATGGAGGGTCAAAGAGTTCTTTGATTTTTTCTGCATTTCATATATTCCTAGAGCCCAAAATCAGCTTGCTGATTCCCTTGCTGTCTTTGCTAGTTTGTTCATCCCTCCATCGCCTCCCAAACTAGTTTATGAGGTAAAAATGAAGTATAGACCCTCTGTGCTTGATAATGTCCACCATTGGAAGGTTTTTGATGATGATGATGAGTTAAAAAGGTTTCTTCAAGTCATTGATGAGTTCTCTGAAATGCAAATTGACCAAAATAATGATGCTTTGCTAGAAGCTCCCAAGTCCCAGCTTAGAGATAAGATTGGCAAGAATAGCATAGTCCAGCTTCCTAGAAACCACATTCCTGAGGGTCTAATTCCTCTTGAGCGATTATTTGATCACAATGATGTGCCTTACAAAGCTGCCCATAAAGAAGATCAATTTGTTGTGTGTAAGCATAATATAGGAAGCCAAGATCAGCCCAAATTCATAAATTTGTCCGCTAATTTATCTGCTAATCAGAATGCAGAGTATTGCAAGTTAATGAGGTAGTTCGCTGATGTTTTCACTTGGGAGTACAACGATCTGAAAACATATGACAAAAATGTAATTCAGCATAAAATTCCTCTTGAAAAAGACACTATTCCTTTCAAACAGAAGCTGAGACCAATGAGTCCTTTGCTCCTTCCTCTGGTGGAGAAAGAAATTAAAAAATTGATGGCTGCTAGGATAATAGTGCCTCTCAGATATTCTAAATGGGTGGCGAATCTGGTTGTTGTGAGGAAGAAGAATGGAGAAATCAGACTGTGTGTTGATTTCAGGAATCTAAATAAGTGCTCAAAAAAAACAATTATCCGTTGCCAAAAATGGAGCATTTGTTGCAGCAAGTCTTAGGTGCCAAAGTAATGTCTTTTATAGATGGATTTTCAGGCTTTAATCAAATCGCCGTGCATCCAGATGATCAAGAAAAGACAACATTCACCACGCCTTGGGGCACGTTCATGTATGCAAAAATGCCATTTGGGCTCATGAATGTTGGAGCCACCTTTCAACGCGCTATGGATATTTCTTTTGTGGGTGAAAAGGATAAATTCGTGCTGATATATCTTGATGACATAACTGTTTACTCTGACAGCCATCATGATCATCTACAACATTTAAGAAAGGTGTTTTTGAAGTGCAGAAGATTTGGGATTTCACTCAATCCAAAAAAATCCCATTTCGCTTTGGAAGAAGGCAAACTGTTGGGGCATGTAGTATCGGCTGCAGGTGTTCAAATCGACCCAGAAAGAGTCAAAGCAATTCAGGCCTTCACTCTCCCTAGATCAAAGAAACATATACAATCTTTTCTGGGCAAAATCAACTTTGTAAGGAGGTTCATTCCTAATTTTGCAGAGCTAGTCAAGCACATAACCTCCATGTTGAAAAATGAAGCAAAGGTGAGATGGACTAATTCAGCAAGAAAATATTTTGATTCCATTAAGAAGGCTATTATGCAAGCTCCTACTTTAATAAGCCCTAACTATAGCAAGGAGTTTCACTTGTTTTCATTTGCCTCCAAGGACACAATCGCAACTGTTCTGTTGCAGCAAGATCGGGCAGGTCAAGAGCATCCAGTGGCCTTTTTCAGCAAGAATTTAAGGGATGCTGAGCTAAGGTACGATATTATTGAAAAGCAGGCTTATGCTCTTATCAAATCTTTGAAGGCTTTCAGAGTTTACATCTTGCATTCCAAAATAGTTGCATATGTGCCTTCTGCTGCAATAAAGGATGTTCTAACGCAGCCTAACGCTGATGGAAAAAGAGCAAAGTGGATTGCAAAAATGATAGAATTCAACGTAGAGCTAAAGCCCACCAAGCTGGTAAGGGGTTAGGGACTTGCCAAACTGTTGGTTGAAGAAAATTGCAGGTCTTTGGACATTGATTTCTTGTTCAATGTAGCAGAAAATGGTCAAATGAAAGAGCATGAAACAGCTGAAACGCAAAGAGGGCAGTCGGTGGCTGAGAACCTAGCTTCATGTAGCTGGTATGTTGCAATAATTAATTTCCTGCTAAAGTTAGAGGTTCCTTTAGAATTTTCTCAAAGTCAAGCAAGGACGTTAAAGCTCAAGGCGATGAAATATTGCATCAATGGTGGCTTGCTTTATTGGAGGGATCCATCTGGAGTGCTTTTAAGATGTCTGGACAAAGAACAGTCAATAGAAGTTATGCAGCAGTTCCATGACAGCATGTGTGGAGGACATCATTATTGGAAAACTACAGCCCAAAAGATTCTCAGAGCCGGGTACTATTGGCCCTCTTTATTTTCTGATGCTTTTGCTTTTGTTAAATCTTGTGACAGGTGCCAGAAATTTGAAGGTAAGCAGCAGTTGAAATCCCTGCCCCTAAAGCCAATAATTGCAAAAGGACCTTTTCAGCAGTGGGGTTGGATTTTATTGGTGAAATCAACCCACATTCCAGTGGCCAGCACAGGTGGATATTAGTGGCCACTGATTATTTTACAAAATGGATGGAAGCAATCCCAACAAGGAAGGCTGATCATAATGTGGTAATGAAATTTTTATCAGAAAACATTTTTAGCAGATTCGGTTGCCCGCTTAAGCTTATAACAGATAATGCAACAGCTTTAAAGGCAAAAGAGTTGGTGGAAATGTGTGATTCAATGGGCATTAAACTTGTCCATTCCACCTCCTATTACCCCCAAGGGAATGGTCTAGCAGAATCCTCTAATAAAAGTCTGATTAGGATTATTAAGAAGTTGTTAGAGGGTAATAAGAAGAATTGGGATGCCAAGTTGAAGTATGCACTTTGGGCGGACAGAGTGACCATTAAGAGATCTACAGGCTGCTCTCCCTTCAAGCTGGTATATGGTACTGATGTTGTTTTTCCTATTCAACTTACCCTCCCTGTGGCAGAGTTGCTCCAAACAGCGCAGAATGAAGAAGATGATATGGCAAATACAATCACTAATCTAACAGAATTGTATCAGATTCGGGAACAGCTGGTTGAAAAAGCTACAGCACATCAGCAAAAGTTGAAGGAGGCTTTTGACAAGAAAGCAAAAAGAAACAATTTCCAGGTTGGGGATTTGGTCATGAAATGGGATGCTTTTAAAGAAAAGAAAGGCAATCATGGGAAATTCGATGCTCTCTGGACAGGCCCATTCATTATCTCACAAATTCAAGGGAACAATACCTTCATACTGAAAAGTATGGAAGGAGAACCAGTCTTTGATGGCCCAGTTAATGGGCGGTTTCTGAAAAACTATATGATTTAAGGTCTTTTGGCCTTAAAAAGCTGTAAATATTCTGCTTTTATCAGTTTTTAGTGTAGATGTAGTAGACTCCATGCCCAATGGAACACTAGGAATTTTGGCCAATTTGTTTTGCTGGAAAGGCATTGATCTGCAGGTTCTTGAGACCTCACAGGGAGGATCTCATCCCCAGAAGGAGCCAGTGTTAGCGCTGCTATGCAAAAGCATCAAAAATGGATTCAAACACCCTCAAAGACTGCAAACACTTTCATAATCACGCCAAAGGAACCATTGATGCTGTCGAAATCCTCATTTTTGGGCTAAAAGTCTTCCACCGATCAAAAATATGCTATCAAAAGGCGCAATTATTTTAAAATCATTTAAAAATTCAAAGAGCAGGCTTAAGGATCGACCCAGATCGCATTGGAATTTCGCTATCGGGGCTGCAAAAGTGGACAGGGCCTTCACATATGTTGCGTTCTGATCCGATGGGCCAGACCCGATGGCCATACAACACTCCATTTTATATCATTTCGGGTCCGCAGCAGTATTGTTATCGGCAGGGGCTTTTACATAAGTTATGGTGCGAACGCCGATGGGCCGGACCCGATATATGCACTGCGTTCCATTTCATAATTTTTCAAATCCACGCCCTTCACATTTTCATTGTTTTTTTTTATATATTTTCTTTGTATAAAAAGAATACAAGGGATGCCTGACCAGCTGTCGATTGCGATTGTTTTCGGATACGAAAGGACCCTAAAGGCAGCCTATATATATATATATATGTCTCAAGTCCGCCAAAGCCATTTTCGTGGTTTTGCGGCAGTTTGTATATATTTGTCAAATGTTAAAGAACAAAGGAGGGCCTGTTTAAATAAGCACTGCAACCCGAAAGGCGACCCGATAGAAAAGATATATGTGTGCAGGCCTTTGATATTTAAAATAGCAAGGTGGGCGGTATTTCTAAGTGGCACGAAGATGATTAATGCAAGCATGCAACAATACAGCACAGTAGGCAGCTGCCTTCAATCGACAGTATGGCGGAGGAGGAAGCAGGACAACACTTATTTGATCAGAGCATTCAATGGTTATGGTTCCATTGGTATTTCACGCCATAAGAGGATTGCAGAGCAACAGAGAGGTCAAATCCATTTTCAGCACAGCCAGATTTGTATCAGCAGCCCATTCCTGAATTTAAATATGGTTGGTGGTCATTTATGGGCTCCTCCATGCATGGTTTGACAGAGATGATTTGTATTGTAACACTATATATACTCAAAAAAATATGTAACAAGTGATGAATGTTTGATGAATGAGAGATTATTGTAGCCTTTTAACTTCTGGAGACTGCTAATACCATGAGACCTGCAGCTTCTGGTCTTGGTTTCCATTAATACAATCTTCTTTTGCTATCACCTGCTCGCTTTCCACTTCTTCTATGTTCTAGGTTGTGCCTGCTTGCATTTATTTGATGTACTGTGGATTTTTAATATCAGAGGGGCTGTCATCCCACCTCTATGTTAAAGTTTAGTGGTTCATTGAAAATTGTTTGCAGGTTGCTGTCGTTCTAATAACAGAGAGCTATCATCCTCACTGTCTATTGAATAATAGTCTTGCAGATTCTTTAACTGGTTGTGGCTGGGCCATCACAGAGCTCTATGCGTCTGCCGGTGCAATCAGTCTTCTCCATTATCACTTTTGCCTTAAACCATGAGTAGTTGGTGGTTGAAAGCCTTGTAGTTTGGGGGTCTTCACCCATGTCTGGGGTAAATGATAGTAGGAGTGGTTATCTGGCTTAAAGTTGCTGCACATCTCCCATTTATCCACCATTTTATCCAATAAAATTTTTGAATTTTTAATGTTCCTGAGCATCACTGATTTATAACCTAGGTGAGTTTCTTGGGGTGATAACACTACCAAGCACCTAGCACTCTAAAAGAGTTTTGATCTCTCTGAGACCTTGGTACTGGATGTATATTCCACTCTAAAAGAGATTTGATCTCTCTCAGCCCTTGGTACTAGTACATTCAAAGTTAAGGTGGATCTAGGTTGCTTTAATTTCCCTTTTAAACAGGTTAAATTCCACATGAATAACATGTGTCAAATAACATGGGTCATTTTTAATTTTATTTTTGTGCCAAGAGGCACTTTCTATTCTAGTATGGGAGAGATGTTGTAAAGTAATGTAATGTAATGTAAACATTTTAACTCATTGAAATAAAAATAAAAATAGCCCTATAAAAATAAAATTGACTCATGGTATTCAGGTGGGATGGAGAAAGACATCTTGTATAAGATGGAGAAGGAACCATTTGCAAAACATGCATCCATAAAGAGATATGTACAAAATATAGATAAGGTGAGCATGTCGCATTCTCATGATCATGATAAAAAAAAATTATTATAATGATGGACAAGATGGTGAATGATATTTCTTGAGATGCCTAAAGGCATGGTAGCTAGTGTATGTTGAAGTAGAAATTTGCATTTCCCTTGAGGGCACCAATGACAGCAACAAAGAGTCTTTAGGAGAAAAAACATGTTGAACTTGATACGATGAAGGGTGGTCATGCATAATATTCCATGAAAAGACATCCAAGCTCGAAGGTTTGCTAGTAACATTTGGAACTCCAATGGTTGTGACGTATGATCCAATTTGATGTGATAATGTGTTGATGTTGAGAATCAAAGGGCCAATAGGCATGAGGATTAATGATGACCCTCTATGGCATATCCAAGGTTTGTCTCACAAGTGGAGATTGAGAAGAAAGATACCACTACATTCATAGAATTGGGGAGCTAAATTTGACAGGATTGAAGTCACAATTGTTAAGGGGAGAAGCCCCTATAGAATTCAACAAAAAATGGACTTAGTATTAAATTGCAAAAGTGTAAAGATATGGATCATTACGGTCAAGATGAAAAGGAACATGAGGGAACATAATACTTCCCTTGGGAGAAACATAAGTGATTGATGATAAGTGGTGGTAGTCAAACATGATTATACAAAAGGTAATCTAGGGTTGGGAGAACATCCAAATCTGGTGATGTATTAGGAAATTCTAATACTTAGCATGTAGAGTCTACAAGGAATATGGCCACTGAGGATCACAACAAGGGGCATTGGGATATGTAGAAGGTAGCATAGGATGGTTATCAAGCAGGAATTAATGGCTCAGTGTAGATTCTCTAAGGGTGGCGAGGACTACTGCTAGGGAAAAGAGTGATACAAAGGTGATATTGTTAGGAGGAGTTTCTTCCAAGACAATACTTTGTACATAATTGAATGAATAAATAATATTGACATTACATGTACAAATACAAAGATAGGTACCCTCAACGATAAAATGGCTCACTACAAGGGTGTGAGTGTGGAAAATATGTATGATGGGAGGGGGTCCCAATGGCTGGTACCCATTGGTGGTAGATTAATGGAGGTTGAAACACTAATGGTTTACTGATGACAGGGGGATTGGAGGTTGTATGAGAATGTGGGGATGCATTTGTGAAAATTGATCAACTAATGATGATGACTAGGATTTTGAGGGAGTGGGTCAACATAATGAAGGGAAAGGAGTATGAGGTTCATTCTCTAAGATGAAAACTATTTTGACTCCTATCCTAGAGCATGATGCAACATGGGTGTCAAAAGATCCAAGGGTGCTTTAAATGAGGCAACACATGGAGATGGAGAACTACCAACTAACCATGGCTAAATTCTTTAAGATTGGGTTGAATTTGTATGCAAAGCCAGGAAAAGATACCTTCTTGATTACTTAAAGGGTGTATACTAGTTAATGTAAAGAATGCAGCGGGAGTTCCTAATATGCTAGCTTGAACAAGTACATACTCAATGTGGGTGATCTTTACCCCAATACATGTGTCTTGGGAGTCTTGAATGAGTATGTGAAGAGAATCCTATACACATGAAAAAAAAACCCAATTGAAATTATTGATGTAAAAGGTGACAACAAAGAAATGCATTAATGAGAACATTGAATAACTCACATGTGTCTTTGGGGTGGAGAGGCCCAAGATGAAGGGTCCTTGAAAAGAGATGGGCCTAGGTCAACAAGGACTTGGTGGAGGCTTGTGTTCTGCCATAGAAATAGTGGAAACTAATGGCACGCTTAGATCAATGGCCATGTCTACAGTGGTGGTGTTGCTAGTGCCAATGGGTGGAAGTATAAGGGAAAGCCCCTGCGATAAGTGGGCATGGAGAGGAAATAATGTTAGGCACAAGGATTTACCATATTTTACCACCACAGAGGTGATCATTGTCTATTCACTTATGGTAGGGGGAACAAAGTATTTTTATCTATTCATCTTTGTGGTCGGGTTTTAACATTGCCTGATAGCCAACTAGGGGTTATGTTTGACTCCTTCAACTCTCAAGTAAAGTTACAACATTGACCCTGCTAGAGTCTTATTCATAGTCCACATGTGGCTAGCCCATTTTGCTTGAGTAACAAGGGCTAATGTGGAATCTTCTCAAACCATGGTGGTTAAGCGGGAAGGCCAAATTTCGAGAAGCGTAACCATTGCATGCGAACTTTGATTGATGTCTTTCCTGCACCATTGGAAAGGTATCCAACTGTAAAATAATGCTTGGGGGTTTGGCATAACAATGATTTTTGTACCCCAAAAAACTTGGTTTAAGACCTTAATGCCTTCGGAAGGTTTCAACCCCAATTCTCCAAATTGATTTTATTTATTTTGAATTTTTAAAACATTTTTGTATTTATTATTTTTTTTCTAAAATATTGTATTTTAGGAGATGTTTTTAATCACAATTTTATTTGGATAATATTAGCTCCTGACGATAAATCGAATTGATTTTCTCATGGGGTCTAGGAATGTCCACAAACAATTAAGAAAAATATTATGGGTTGATTAAGGGGCTTGACTTGGCCTTGGAAAGGGGAATCGGTTCTCTAACAGTTATAGGGGATTCTCATAATCTTATCTAGCACATCGCTCTAAGGGTTGTCTCCTTGGATTTGGAACTTTCTTTGATAATGTTATCCAGGATTAAACTCCAAATCTCCTCCCTTGATAAGTTCAGATATTTCCACATTCTTAGAGACCACAACTCCACACTGGATCCAATGAAAATCCAATCTACTCTCTTATATTTGGTAACACTAGTCGTTAATGGGTCACTTATAGAGGCCCCCATCCCTTAACCTTCTATTATGCATAACATAATCAATATTATATTTTTAAATCATTTTTTTTTGGTGGGTGCACGTGGCCTCCCCCTCAACTCATGTCAAACCCAAATGCCAATCAATGTATTTATTTGGGCAAGCACCTCCCTTAGACATCCTCCCCTCTCCCTGTACTGAGATCATTTATGTGAACTCAAGGCGAATGATAGCCTCTATACTGTAGTCTTTGACTTATGTTAATCACTTGCGGCGACTTTAAGATTTGAAGTCCGTTATCATGAAGAAAGATTAGAGTAACGGTGACGCAAGACAACCTAGGCATGCGAATCCTTTTTGAGTGTGGTTGTCTAGTTAGGTCGGTTGGGGTAGGTACTTCATGGGATTACCAATCCAACTTTTGTCTTAGAAGTAGTTGTGGTTGAACTTTGGGTTGTGGCAACCTTGGAAGTTTTGTAGGGGATTTTGGTTTATACTTTCAAATTGTTTGATATATCTAGATCTCTTAAACACAAGTTTAACAACAATAACTGAGGTTGCTCCTAGGGGTAAATGGCCTGTGAAATTGTTTTCCAAAGAGGATGGATGGAAGGTAGCTTTTGTATTTGATGCTAGAATAGCTCTTGGAAGGGGTCCTTGTAACAACCCAAATTTCTTATCCTCATGTACACAATGTAAATACTTCTATAAATTAGAAGGTTGATAGAGGGACACAAATTCCATTGCTTGAGGTAAGACATTTCTTCAGGGAATTGTTGATTTAAATATCAGCCCTTGGTTGGATGAATGGATTATTTGATTGGGATGTCTAATGTTCTTTGTTGCAAGAATATTAATTGTTTTTGACAATCATTAAAGATTGGTTGGTGTGTTTTAATGGACTACTTCTTCGAATCAAATTGGACTACAAGAGAAGTATCCAAGGCCATGCTACCTTGGAAAAAGTTGCAAGGTAGGGAGGACATGAGTTATGAAGATTTGACTTTGTTGGCAACAAGGACAGTGGGGAGGAAATCACTACACAAGAGAGAAAAGAGAAGGTGGAGGAAAAGAAAGGAAATCCTCTCATTTGATTCTCTTATTTGACTCTCATGGAGCAATGGAGCATATCAAAGGAAAAGAGAAGGGAGTTCGACCTAATTCACTAATAGGAATTCACACACTCGGTCAACATTCAACAGATAGCAAGAGAGAAGAGGGAGAGAAACAAGGACTTGGGGCTAATTTGTTGAGCTCTAAGGGGAGTAACAAACCAACTAATGGCCCTATTGAAACTTGTTAGGCATACACATTACAAAGAGTAGTGGCTTGCCTTGAGGATGGAGGCACGGTGGCCTGGTGATGCTCTAGTTCAGTTTGTATTCGTTGAAGGTTTACCTCCGAAGGAACTCCACCTAAATATTTGTAATCTAGCTCGTGGGTGAAACCTACAATTAATAGTGGTTGTAGCTTGTTTATGGTTGGGTGGAGAGCTAGATTCCCACTCTAAGTTGGAACATTTCTGCATTTTTTAAGATAAGTGCTTTTATGCTTTTTATTCATAATAAAATATGTTTGCATTTCTAGTTTAAATGGTGTTATTTCCATACGAGGGATGTCTGCAATTATTATTATATACAAGATTGAATAATGTGTTGTGTTAATGCTTGAAGGAGCTCAGGTAGTGCATGAGAATAATCGTTAGACACTGATCTATTAGCATGAGTTCTTCATTCTTATTGAAGAATGCTAGCTATGTGGGTTACATGTTTGTATTTCATTGTTGTGTTATAATGGAGTAATATTGAGTATTTCCTCTTCTATTCATATTGACCTTTGTGTGGGTATTCTCCAATTATTAGTAGTGTAGACTCTAGTGTGGGTCCGACACATTCATTTTATGCAATGATCTCAGGCCCACATATCTATATTATATGTTGTGTAAGGCATGGCCTCATTAATCATAGCTACCCGAATTAATATTCCCACCCTTCATACAATATTTCACCTCTGTTATGCATTCCTTGCTATGAACATCACATGGCTAAGAGCCATATATGTCGCTATGTTTCTACTTGTGATGTAAGGGAACATTATGCATAGGTGTGTGTGCATATGGTCAATGGGTGGTTGCAGTTGTCTGTGGTTTCCCTTTTAATGAATGAATGTCTCTTTTTTGCTTGAATGATGGCATCAATAGCTATTGAATTCCTATGTTATTCTATTTACATTTCACTGTAATCTGGCTTGAACAGAGAACCCAAGTTAAAGACATTGGTATATGTTGGTTTTTGAAATTTATTTACTACACCAAATTGCTTGAACTATGTCTAGTGTACAAGGGTTAATTAGAAAGAAAGAGACTTTGTTAAATAATTCTAAAGACTGTGAATTTGCTCTAAATGCCTTGAATGCAGGAAGAAATATTTATATAGGATATAGATATACGTATTTTTACTATTGTTGTAGGCATTGAATGTGTAAAACAATTCAGGGCTTATATTTTCAAATTGAAAAGGGGTGAGATTCCGTCAATGAGTCATGACAATGGGATTTTCCTTAAAGCCCATATGTAGAAATTCTTAATTTATTTTAGTGTTGTAGGCATCGAGAATATGCAGATATGCAAATGGTGTGGCCAAGCATTGGTAAAGGCACCAAAAACCTTTGTGGTTGGGATAAAGCATCTAAATCCATCATTAAGCTGATAAAGTGGAGGCACCGAGCATGGTGGCTCTATGGAGGAAGAGCCAAATTAAACATGAAAAACTAACCCTTTTGTAACCGAGCGTTGCTCTAGAGCGTATAGAAATAAACAAATATATACATATATATCTAAAATGGCAGATGAAGTGTCTCAAAGAGTTGCCCCCAGAAGCCAAAAAGGTGCATAACGAAGGAACGTCGAGATAATGGGGACGAGATGACATGTCTCGGTGGTCCCCTCCTGGCGCGACAAGGAGCAATCACAAGGAGGGTTGCTTGGGTGAAGGGACAGGGATGACGTGTCCTGGTGATCCCCACCTTGAAGGTGTGAAAGGGGGATCAATTAGAGAGGGTCGGGATGGTTAGGTGTGGGGTGATGTAGCACTGCCACTGCGTGGGCCAACCAGAGGCAATGGAGTACAAAGAGATGGCCCACGATGCCATATGTCCGAAAGGCTCACCCACAGAGGCTCCATCATAGCATTATTAACTGGGTGTAAGCTAGAAAAGTCTCAGGGTGGCAAGAGAGGGATGATGTGTCCCAGTGGCCCCGACCCTGGAGGTGTAAGAGGAGTGGAAAAAGGGAAGTGTCGGGATAAGGTGTAGCAAGATTATGTGCTAGGATCTTGGAATTGCACAGGAACCACCTCCCTGAGATCAAACAGTGGGGATTCAACAAGATCTATGACGGGAGTGACTTATGACACCCCTCCACTATGACGTCAGCAGTGAGTATGGGCAGGGTAGCACAATGATTCTAGGCTATCGAATGGGAATATGTGTCATGGTTCATCCAATGAAAGCACCAGAACTGTGGGTAAAGACCTTGATTATGCCACCCCTTGCCATGTTAATGTTCGATCATGTTAGCCCGACGCAATCCAATTGTGCACCATCAATCTACCCTCTCAAATCATAATCGTTAGATTTAATAGGGCACTAGTGGGGACTTCCAGAGTGGAAAAATGCAACAATTTATCGTTGGTGTCAGGGGTTATTGGATGATGGGATCGTCTAGCTCTGGCATGAGCGCAACAGACTTTGTTATGTGTGTGTGTGTGTGTGCGTGTGCGTATATATAGATGAGAAAAAAAACAAGGGGGAATTTATCCCATTCTTCTAACAACACAAGAAGAGTTGGATTAGAGAGTAATAATAGTTTCACTGGGGCAGGTAGGGTAAGTTCATTACAGGTGGTATCAAAGCATCCAAGTTCAACATTTGGACTGGATGGGATCTATCATGGGCAAGTAGCAGCAGGTTCCTGAGTAAGGGGGGGTTTCATAATAATTTTTAGAAAAAAAAAAATAAAAAAATGTTTAGGTGTTAAAAATCGATTATAAATGATTATGGCATGCAGGATTGATGCATTTACATGGTGCTCTAGTTATATGGCATGGTTGAGTATATGATTGCTTTAGTGTGTCATCAATGTTGGTCATATATTGAGAATTTTCATGTGTTGGGAGAATATGTATGTGACTATTAATATGATGCAAGGAACCCTTGGAAAAATCCTTGTGTTGCTTGCATTATGTATATTTATGAAATTTTGTATCTACATGTATGCTAGCTGATTGGGGTCTGAGAGTTCCATGGCTTGGTTGGCCTATGGAAAGGACCCTGATGGAGGTTGACTATTTCTATATGATGAAATGGTGATTATGTTAATTAGGGGTGTTTTGTAATCAGTGGCTAATGATTTCTTGTCATACTGGGACCAGATTAACTCAAAGGTAGGGTCTGGTGTGGACCTTGTAGATGTAGGATCCTTAGCTTGCTAGAGAATGACGTGCTTGACGGTTCTCTACTTATGTTGGTTACTTACTTATGCAAGTAAATTCTAGGTGTAGCATTATGATGGATGGATTATGTGAATGCTTGCATGATCCTATGATTGTTTGTGTTGCATAGCATGGTTACTACTACTATGATTGTTTGTGTTGCATAATATCGTTATTAATATATATATATATATATATATATATATTATATATATATATATATATTATAGTATATATATATATATATATATTGAATGGAGACATCCAATGGCCCATATATGATGTAGTACCTCCAAAGGGTAGAGGTATGATGTTGTGCAACTTTAGGAAGCCAAGTGATTGATAAATACTTGGTTGCAGGTATTTGTTATAGCAACAAAGATCGTGGCTAGCTAGTGACTAGTTGCATGAGCAGAATGCATGCTAATTAGGATGATGTTACGAAATGCCCTAACTTGAATTACATGTGGGTCCTATATATAGTGCATATGTGTGAATATGACAATTATAAGTATGATCAATGTTAAGATAACATGAGATTTTTCTAGCTGACCTTTTGAAGTTGCAGATGCCATGGTTGTTGTTGACCTTGATAAGAGGACCAAATTCTTCTTGTGTTTAAAAATTTGATTAAAGCAGTAGTGTGGCCTCAATAGAGAGGATGATATTAAATGTGTTATTAGTATGGGTTAAGGATTAAAATTTATTTTTTTCCTTTGGCATGATGATGATTACAAATAATATTAATGCACATGCATTGCTAAATTTTGAAAACAAGCTTATGCATGTGATAAATAGTGCCCTGGTTTATGATACATGGTTGATGATGATCTTAAGGATGTGTGACAGTTGCAGGATTACATACTTGGAAAAACATGGTAAAGATGACAACTAGCATATGTGTTGTTAATTTGTTTTATGAACTAATAGCTAAGTGTATGTGGCAGCAAATAGAAAGACCCAGTGGCAACGAAAAGAAACATGTATTTTGGCATGGTGCAACTGGATATGGACCAAGTCCATCAAGAATGAGGAAGAGGGACATCCCTCCGAAGGAAAAGAACCTTCAAGAATTTGGAGTTTAATCTCAAAACCTTGGAAGATGAGATAAATATCTGCATAGCATAACTCATAAAAATCACTAGGAAATTATAAGAATTGGTTGAGTGGAATGATAAGTTGCATAAGCGGTTGCAGAATATAGAATACCAATTTGAATCCTCCAAAAGAAAGATGGTAATAGTAGGGAAGAGGCCTCGTGAGGCTGAAAATGCGGAGAGTATAATATCCTATTGGTGTTGTGGAGAAGATCATTTGAAAAAGGATTGTCCCCGTCGGAGGAAGAAGAGGGAAGACAATAGCCCCTATGCGCCACTGGAGCACAAATCAACAATGTAGGACACCAAGAAAGAAGAGAGGGAATTCCCTCCAACTCCTTGACATGTATATGTGTGTGTGTGTGTGTGTGTGTGTGTGTGTGTGTTTTGAAAAGATCCCTTGTGAACTTTGGGGAATATATATAAGACCTTAAGGTTGTTGTTAAAGAAGTCTCGAACTAATGTGGTGTATGCGTATACGTGTATATGTATACATATGCATGCTTGTATGATGGATGAGAGTGCCATGATTGCTAGAATAATGGAGATTGAGTTGATTTTTGAGTACTGGTTTATTTAATGCTTATGTGTTGTGGCTTTAATTTCTCAACTTTGTGGATTTATGTCATTTTGGTTTTAGACTTGTGCATGGCCATGCTGGTTGTTGGTCTTGGTTATCATGTTGTGTTAGTATTGCTTAGGTTGGTGTTTTACTTGTGATTCTTATGAATGATTGTTGTTGTGAAATTCATATCCTTTTGCAATGATTTCCTTTGTTTTTCCTCTTGCATTGGTTTTCGATCTTTAGAATTCGAATTGCATGCATGGGGACCTTGGAATAAGGAGGCTAGAGTGGTAGGAAGGCCACGATATCTTGAGAAAGGGCGGCGCTTAATAGACACAAAGGAAAACATGCCAAATAAAGTTCTAGGTAAAATGGAATGATATTGGGCAACGGACATGAACAAAATAACAAGTAAAAACGAAAACAATCGCAAAGTGAAAGGGTTACATAAGCCATGATTGGTCGCAATCAGGTATTTATCTAAACCATATATTTATTTAGCACAATCTAATGAATGTGGTGGCGGTGATTAAGTAATGAAAATTCCCAATGGGCTAGTTGAATCCCTAAGAATAATGGACATAGATGTGTGTAGCCAGGAAAATGTCAAGAAGGGAATTCTCTCAACCTTTGACTATACTTCCATATCTACTTATATATTTCATACATGATTATGTTGATGGATACATGTATATTGAATACATGATCATGTTGATCAATATATATGTCTAACAGGGTTGTTAGAGGTCATTTGAATGAAAAGTTGACTTCTCAAAAAAAAAAAATGATAATATGGATGACACGAAAAGGTTTCCACTATGATGAGGAATATATTGGGAAGGAAGGAAATTCTGCTAATTTATAATTATGTGAACATGACTCTTACACTGTGACCATGTCAAGGCTAAGAACATGGGAAAAACAAATGAGGTAGTATGGCTTAGTTCACCTGCATGGATAGAAGGTGGTCTCTGGATTAATGGCAACATGGTGATATTTCATGAGGGACAAGGTGGTCTTTGGACTTATTATGATATTCTGTAACCTAACATGTTATGTATGTATGTGTTTCTATTGTGCATATGCATGTGTTGTGCATGGGAATAGGGTAAAGTTATATTAAATACTTTGTGTTGTACCATATGTATAAGTGTGTTTTATGCAATGTGTTCAGGACATACATGTATGGGACTGTCTCGGCCTATGTGTTATGTATGTGCAAAGTGTTTAGGACGGGCTAGTGTGGGACTGCCTAGGCCTATGTGCTGTGTATGTGTAAATTGTTCTATGTGGGCCAGTGTCGGCCTATGTCTGGGCCAGGAAAATATGGGAATATATGTGCTTGTTTAGGTGGAAAGGAACCTATGAATGGTAATGAGTACACCTCTTGTCAACAGGATACTACCTAGATGGTAGTGCCCACATTCGCAAGGTAGAAAAAGGGATTTTATATATATATATATATATATATATATATATATATATATATATATTTAATATATATATATATTATATATATATATATTTATATATATTATATATATATATTTATATATTATATTATATATTATATATATACCTTGGAGTGGAAGTCAAAGAGAAGAGAACAAAAGAGAAGGAACTGGGCCAATTCAGTGTGTGTACGTGGTCAAGTGAAGAGAAGGTACTGGGTGCTTTCCAGATTAGAAACCAATCCAGTGTGTATACGTGGTCAAAGTGAAGAGAAGGAACTAGGTGCTTGCTAGATTTACAACCAATCCAGTGTGTGTACGTGGTAAAAGTGAAGAGAAGGTACTGGGATGCTTGCCAGATTGGCACCCAATCCAGTATGTGTACATGGTTAAAGCGAAGAGAAGGAACTAGATGCTTTCCCAATGGGATATCGACCTTGTGTGTGTAAAGGAAAAAGCAAGGAGAAAATTAAGATAAGTATCAATATTTCATTGATTTATGAACCTTTAAATTACGAATCTAAATACAATATTCTAATTCGTGATGGTTTGGGTTATGAGATAACTTGGTTCTTTTGTGATAGGAATTGAAGTAGAATTCCAAGTTCACCTCATGGATACATTACTAGTGAGGTATGATTCAAATTTATTACAATCCATTATGATGAGTCTATCAGAATTTTTGTGCTATTATGTATGAAAGCATATAAATTGCCTAGGTTGGGTGGTTAGAGATGGCTGCAATATTGATGGCAACATCAGGAAAAGAATTGAATTATACAGTGGTGCGTTGGTGAAATAATTTGAGGAAAAAGCCATTGTGGGAACCCAACACTCAATGGTGCTCATTTATTACCATGAAGCGTGCTACGATAATATGATGGTTTTGAAGGCAAGGATGTGCCTTGGATTTGAACTCCTTTTGACGCGAGGAATCCTTGCCAAAGGATGGATCATCCGAGGGACTAAGAAGAAGAGAAGGGGATGCCTAAAACTGGAAGGTGAGTGACTACCTAGAACGGGAGTAACTAGATTGCCTGAGGGACTAATAACCATAGAAGGGAAGGCCGAAATATAAAATTTGAGTTTCTTGGTCATGATCATGGCTAATTAGGGTCAGGAGCACATTTGGGTGTGCCCAGAACATTGAGATGCAATTTGTTCGCTGAGGGAGAAAAGGGCTCAACATAGCAATAAAGAGAACAATCCAAGTTGAATTGAATACCTCCAAAGACATCAAAAGACTCCAAAGGACCATTGGGAAAATGGTTGAATTATGACTTAAAGTATATCATACTTTGTAACTAGATGATTATCTTATCTTGTTTGCTGGTTGAAGAAAATGCACAAAGCACTGTAAATGTTGTAAAGAGTTGAGTCTATAAAGCTCCATGAAACAACATGTCTATTTTTCAAATATGCTCATTGTATGTGTCATTGCGCACTGAGAATGATGTCCCCCCTAGGGGGATGGGTTTGTAACAACCCAAATTTCTTATCCTCATGTACGCAATATAAGAATTTTTAAAAATTAAAAGGTCGAGAGAGGGACATGGATTCCATGGCTTGAGGGAATTGTTGATTTAATATCACTACTTAGTTGGCTGAGGGAATTATTTGATTGGGATGTTCAAGGTTCCTTGTTGTAGGAATCAGAAACTTTTTTTATAGACATTAAAGGTTGGTTGGTGTGTTTTTATGGACTGGTTCTCATAATTAAATTGGGTTGCAAAAGAAGTATGCAGGCCCATGCTATCTTGGAAAACATTACAAGGTAGGGAGGACAAGAGTTATGAAGATTTGACAGCGCTAGCAGCAAGCATAATGGGGAGGAAATCATTGTGAGGAGAGAAAAGAGAAGGTGGAGGAAAGGAAATGGAATCCTCTCATTCGATTCTCTTGTTCGAATCTCATGGAGCAAGGGAGTAGAGCTGAGGAAAAGAGAAGGGATTTCAACCTCATTCATTGATTTAGGCATTCACACACTCGATCAACACTCAATAGATATCAGGAGAGTGGAGGGAGAGAAAGTAGGACTTGGGGCTATGTTTTGAGCTCTAAGGGGAATAATAAACCAGCTAAAGGGCCTATTGAAACTTGCTAGGCATAAACATTACAAAAAAAATTGGCTTGTCTTGAGGACGAAGGCAAGGTGGCTTGGTGATGCTCTAGTTCAACTGTGTATTCATTCAAGGTTTCCCTTCAAAGGCACTCCACCTTAGGCTTTGGAATCTTGCTCGAGGGTGAAAATTACAAGTAATAATGGCTATATCTTGTTTATGGTTGGGTGGAGAGTTAGAGTCCCACTCTCAATTGGAATTCTTATGCACAATTTAAGATAAGTTCTCTTATGTTTGTTATTCATAATAAAATATGTTTGCATTTCCAGTTTAAATGATGTTATTGTCGTAGGAGGGTCTGCAATTATTATTATATACAAAAGTGACTAATGTGTTAGGTTAATGCTTGAAGGAGATGAGGTGGTGCATGATAATAATCTTTAGACACCGATCTATTATCATGATTTTTTCCTTCTTATTGAAGAATGATGGCTATGTGGATTACATGTTTGTATTTAATTGTTGTGTTATAATGGAGTGATATGGGGGATTTCCTCTTGTACTCTTATTGACCTATGTGTAGGTATTCTCCAAGTCTTAGTAGTGTATACTTTGGTGTGGTTTCAACACATTCATTTTATTCAAATATTAGGCCACAAAATATATATTTTGTGCCATGTAAGGCATGGCCTCATTAACTGTAGCTACCCGAATTGATATTCCCACACTTCACATAAGATTTCACCTCTATTATACATTCCTTGCTATGAACCTAATAGGGCTGAGATCCATATTTGTTGTGTTTATGCTCGTGATGTAAGGGAACATTATGCATAGGTAGGTGTGCATATGGTCACTGAGTGGCTACAACTCTCTATGGTTTCCCTTTTTAATGAATGAATGTATCTTTTTTGGTTGAATCATGTCATCAATAGTTGATGAATGCTTGTGTTATTCTACTTACATTTCACTGTAATCTTTCTTGAACAAATAACCCTGGTTAAATACATTAGTATATATTGGATGTTAAAATTTATTTATTGCACCAAATTGCTTGAACTATGTTTGATGTGTAGGGGTAGATTTTAAAGATAGAGACTCTGTTAAATAATTCTGAAGACTGTGATTTCCCTCTAAATGCCTTAAATATAGGAAGAAATATCTATATAATATATACATATACATATTGATACCATCATTGTAGGCACTGAATGTACAATGTTAAATTGGAAAAGGGGTGAGATTCTGTTAGTGGGTCCTCAGACTAGGATTTTTCTTAGAGCCCATATGTAGAAAGAATTAATTTTATTTTAGTGTTGCAGGCATTGAGAATATGCAAATATGTAATTGGTGTGGGTAAGCATTGGTAAATGAACCAAAAACCTTCGTGGTTGGGATAAAGCATCTAAATACATCATCATTTTGATAAAGTGGAGGCACTAAGCATGGCGGGTCTATGGAGGAAAAGTCGAATTGAACATGAAAAACCAGTCCTTCTGTAACAAGTGCTGCTCCATAGCATATAGAAATAAATAAATATATACATATATATCTATAGTGGCAGATGACGTGTCTCAGAGAGTTTCCCTATAAATTCGAAAAGGTGCACAACAGAGGAACGCCATGACAATGGGGATGGGATTACGTGTCCCTGTGGTCCCCTCCTAATGCAAAAAGGTGCAGTTGCAAGGAGGGTTGTTGAGGTGAAGGGACAGGGATGATGCATCTTAGTGGTTCCCACCCAAAAGGTGTGAAAGGGGGATTAGTCAGAGAGGGACGATATGGTTAGGCACAGGGTGATGTGGCACTGATACCTAATCGTCCAATCAGAGGCAAGGGAGTGTAGAGAGATGGACCAACGTGCCACATGTCTTAGAGGCTCGCCCATAGTGGCTCCATCCTAGCAGTATAGACTAGGTGCTAGTTAGAAGAGTGTCGAGGTAACAGGACAAGGATGATGCGCCCTAGTGTTCCCCACCCCTGAGGTGTAAGAGGAGGGGCAAA
The DNA here is from genome assembly GCA_000404065.3 of Pinus taeda. Taxonomy (NCBI): domain Eukaryota; kingdom Viridiplantae; phylum Streptophyta; class Pinopsida; order Pinales; family Pinaceae; genus Pinus; species Pinus taeda. The sequence continues at coordinate 28,587 of APFE031722927.1, forward strand.
AGGGAAGCGTTGGGATAAGGTTTAGCGGGATGATGTGGCACGATATTGGTAGTGGATGAGAAACATCACCCTGAGATCGAATGGTGGGGATTCACCGAGATCTGTGGTGGGAGTGACTTGTGACAACCCTCCCTTGTGACGTCAACGGGGAGGAGGGGCAAGGTGGCGCAATTATTCTTGGTCATTGGATGGACAGATATGTTGTGGACCGTCTGATGAAAGCACGAGAACCATGGGTCGAAACCTTGATTGCACCACCCTCGTGTGATGTTAATATTAAGCCATATTAGCCTAACACAATCCAATTATGCACAAATACTGTGGAAGCACAAGCTATGTGCCAATTTGGAGAGATTCACTTTTGGCATGACCTAGGTTCAGTATCTGGGATACATTATTGATGAACGAGGGGTGCATGTGGATCCAGCCAAGATCCAAGTCATCTGGGATTGGCCAGCCCCAACCACTTTGATTGAGCTTCATAGCTTTATGGGTCTTGCCAATTTTTACTACAGGTTCGTGTTGGGATTCTCTCATATCACTTGGCCTTTGAGTCAAGTCACCAGGGGAGGAGCGAAAGCAAAATAATTTTGGTCTAAATCTCAACACAAAGAATTCGCAGAGTTGAAACATCGCCTCTGCTTTGCACCAGTGCTCACTTTACCAGACTTGCAACAACCATTTGAGATCGAGACATATGCCTCTAACTATGCTATTGGGGCAATCCTTACTCAACGGGGGCATCCAGTGGCATATCACAGTGAGACACTTTCAGACACAGTTCACAAGTATCCCACTTATGACAAATAGATGTATTCCATTATGCAGTCATGCCGACAATGGAAGCATTACATTTTGGGGAAGGAAATGGTCATCCACACATACCACTAACCCTTGAAGTTCATACAAATGCAAAGGAAGTTGCAGAATGATCGCCATCAAAAGTGGTCCACATAACTGCAGTAGTTTCATTTGAATATCAAGTATAACAAGGGTAGCACCACTAATGTCGCAGACTGCCTTAGTCGACCATTGATCATGGAGTTAACCACCATTCTCAACTCTTGTGGGCACGAGACTTCTGATTGGCCACTTTTCTACAAAAGTGACTCAGAGTTCGGCCACGCATACCAGATGCTCTTGGAAGGTCAGCAAGTTCCAGATTTTCACCTCAGGATGCCCTACTATGCCACTTGGGACACCTTTGTGTTCCTTCAAGCGAGTGAGCCAAGATGATTTGGGAAGTGCACTACAGTCAGGCTACTGGGTATTTCGGGGTTGAGAAAACAGTGGTAGTGATGCAGAAGTATTTCTACTAGCCAAATCTTCGACAGGATGTCGGGAAGTACATCAGATCCTGCACTGCCTGTGCCATTTCCAAACCAACCATCAAGAAGCAAGGCCTCTATACTCCACTTCCTACCCCTATTCGACTTTGGGAATCCATCTCCATGGATTACATCTGAGACCTTCCTTCTACTAAGCATGGCAACGACTATGTTTTTGTGGTCGTCGATAGATTCTCGAAGATGGCCATTTTGGTAGCATGCAAGAAGAATATCACAACAGAAGCCACTGTTAAACTCTTCTATGAATGAGTGTGGGTACACTTTGGGATCCCACAGTCTATCATCTCAGATGAGGATAGCAGATTCCTCAGTACATTTTGGTCCAATCTCTAGTCGATGTTGGACACCAAGCTCACTAAGTCCATAGATTTCCATCCCCAAACTGATGACCAAACAGAGGTCGTCAACAGGATGATCGTACACATTCTGCGCATGTACAACTCAAAGCATCCATGCACATGGGATGAGAGCCTTCCCTATGTCTAGCATAGTTATAACTGAGCTCTCCACAGCTCGAATGGCCACAACCCTTTTCAGGTGGGCTTGGGATTCTAGCCACTATGTCCCTTGATGTGGCTATACCATTTGTAGCTACTCAAATAGATTTGGCTCATGTCCAGTCGGAAGCCGATAAAGCAAAAAACTTCATTAAGCACATCCAACATATCTGGCAGCAGGTCCATGACATCTTGGAGAAATCAAATGCCAAGTACAAGCAACAACATGATCAACATCAGGTGCCACACAAGTTTCGGGTGGGCGACAAAGTCTGGTTTAATTTGCAGAAGGAACACCTTACTAAAGCCTATCGTAAACTTATACCACTCTGATATGGTCCTTACACCATTAACAAGGTTGCGGGAGACAATGCATTTGAGCTTAACATTCCCCCATTCCTTGGCTTGCAACCAATGTTCAATCTGGACCGCCTTCGACCATACTTCCCACCATTGTTGGACACATCAAACATTGTAGAAAAACAGACACCTACAGAGTTAAATCCAAATTGCATGGAGCAAGCCATAACTGATCGGATCATGGACACGTAGATCAATAACACTCGCCAGTAGAAGATACAACTGTATCGAGTTGTCAAAGCAGGCCAACTCCTTCACCAAGGCAAGTGACTCACCAGGGACCAAGTTCAGTAGAAGTTTCCTCATCTCATGGAGGAACTAAATGCAATGGGGGCCATTGCTTCCTAAGAGGGGAGGAATGATCCAAGTGCATATTGGTGGCCACCTGCCAATTCCACTTGGACCCCCACCATTGTTTCTTTCAGTTTTTTAGTTTCCTTAATTGTAGCACAATTTACTATTTTTAGCTGTTTTACGGCTCCTAAACTTCTGGAGCCGTTTTGAGGCCCTAAACGACATTTTTTGGCTATCTATCACCAACGATTTTCTGCTAAAAATCATCTTTCTGTCGTCGTCCTCGGAGAGATCTTTCCAATGGGTTATCATGCGCATCAAACATAGATAATATGACCAAGTCGCGACCCCAAGAAGTTGGTTGTCCAACTCACCCCAACGGGGCCCATAAACTTTTGGTGTTATATCTCCTTGGGTTAGGGTTTTGGTTGTTTAGGGTCTTCTCTTATTGTTCAATAATGAAAAGGCCCTTGAGCTTCATTGTAACGCAGTTCAGAGGCATGTAGCCACCACATCTCTTCTCAGAGATAAGCTACCATCGCCCAAGCTAGTCTTATTTCCATTATGTTTGCAAACATATTTCAGTATTTGATATTGATAAAATGAAGCGTTATTTCTACTGCATCCCTGTATTTATGGTTATATCTGTAATTTGTTATGTTCCTATTTGAATACGGATCATGATAGCACAAGAAGAGTTGGATTAGAGAGTAGCAACCATTCCACTAGGGGAAGTGGGGTAAGGTTGTTACAATCCTATTGTTGGTTATAAGACAGTGGGTCCACTTGAAGGAACATGGGTGTGGTCCTTAAAGATGTCGTAGCTCCTTCGGATGGTCTTTATATCAAATTTCGAAATTGTCTTCTCTGATGTTGATGTTGACTTGAATTGAGGACTTGTGTTTGGGCAAACATAGAGATCTTGGGTAGCTTAAGGGGGATTTCAACCACAGTGGTTGTTCTAGAGATTGGTTATGTCTCTCAAAAAATACAAACCTTATGGCGCGTTCTTTAAGGATGGGTGTGCGCTCTCATTCGAATGAATATTGAGTTATCCATCAAGTTGGACATGGAACACAAAATGATGCATGTGAATGGTGCACAAATTATTGAGCTTAGGCAAGATGTCAATAGGCTTCAAGGTTGATTTTATGCTTTTCTCGATGTACACCAAGATCAAATTCAATCAATTCACATATCATCAACAAACTTGGTCTCCCCAACCATCTTGGGTTTGAATCAGGTGGCAGATGACCCAGATATAATTGTTATCGATAATTAATCTCAGCAAAGAGATTGCAAGTTAAGACAAAATTTTTGGGTAGCTCTTCATGAGAGTTTAAACAAGCAGAATTAGTTGTACTATTGTAAAGAGAATGAAAATGCACCAAATAAGTTTGTTAAGGTGTGAGACGTCCTCTAAGGACATTGAAAATGTAACCTTTTTGTACTCCAGTAGTGCTTAACATTTTTTTTACTTAATATGATCTCTTAATTATTGTTAAAAAATATTTTAATAGTGAGTTAAATTATTATTTTATGTTGATAGATTGTGGTTAAATTTTTTTTATACAACATTTGGTGTATGTTTAATATTTAATAAAATTTTAATTCTGGTCATTAAAGTTTTAAAGAAATGTTGTGATTGATTTATCAATTACTTGCATTTTATAAATAGAAATTTGTATTATTTGTTTTATATTTTTTTTCTAATTAAGTAATAATTTTTCAATCTTAAAATTTGATATTTCTACAATTGCTTTTTTTACTTCCATCAATATTCTAAACCTATACACACTTATTAACCATATAATTTTTGTAATTAAATATTTTAACAATTTCTCTATAAATTCTTTAATATATATATAAATTTTCACAAAACCATAAATAAATTTATATAACCTGCGTTATATCATTGTAATCGCCGTGAACAATTTTTATGTTATTACAAGGAACAAAAATTCATGGTTAGGTCTCTAAAATAAATATAGATGAAGTTTCAAACTATAAATATCATTTTTTTTTTTTTTTTTTTCATTTCTGGAAAGAGCGGATAAAGATAAACTGTTGTATAATTAACACATTTATTTAATATATTAAATTTATATATATATAACTAACATTGAATATTACTTTTCTGTTTCAAGACAATTAAAAATTTCGAACATGAAAATTTACCCATAAGGCATTAAATTATGTCAAATATCGAACTTTTTAATAGAGTTAAAATTAAACTTGCCCCAAGAAAACCATTTACAGTCATCCTTACTCTCCGCCGTTCTATTAGTGTTTTGTTTCGACCACGCTGACGGATATGAAATAACATAAGTCGCCTCTCACAGCTGGTTACCTGGCCATAGCTTTATCATACTCTTAATTATTTTGAGTTTTTGATATTCTTTTATTGGGTTGGTTTATTAAAATTAGAATAAAATTGAGCAATGTAATTATATGTTATAATTAAATATATTATATAATTAAATATATTTTGAATTTTTTGAAATATTAAATTTATATATATATTAATTATGTATTTTTAAATTTATGTATAATATTAATGACTTAATGGTTAATGAGTATGTGTTTTTTTTCTAAGAAATTAATATATTCAAAATCAGGGGTAGAGTATCTATGTTTTCTTAGACTTAGTGAATCAAATATCTCTGGATGGAAGTGGGTCCTTTGTCTCACAAAAAAAAGTCTCATACACCAATTTGGTGTTTGGCTTGGTCGTGACCTTAAAATTGAATAATAATAATAATAATTAAGAAAATTCATGATCTCAAAAAGATTTTATAGAGAAAATTGACAATCTAAAAATTATTGAAGAAAAAATAAAAAATTCAAATTCTATTATCAAAATTTGGAGAAAAATTAAAAAGTCCAATAATTAGACAAAGTTTCTATGTAATATGGCTTAATATATCATCCTTGAAAGGCCTGGAGTATGCCCTATAAGTGCTTCTGTTTGGCTAAGAGTTGGTCTTCCTTGGACTTAAGGAAAAGGTTAAGGGCCCAAGACCCAGAGGCATCTAGCACTGGTGAAGCCCTGCCCATGCCCCCTTACGGACCACCAGTTGGTTAAGTGTGTTATTACAAGTGGCCGACCACCAACCGATTATTACATGTCATGGTTTTCTTCAATAATGGCGATGTTATTACAAGTGGCCGACCACCAACGGATTATTACATGTCATGGTTTTCTTCAATAATGGCGATGAGTCAGCATGCATTCACAGTAACAATTAGAGATGGTTGTCCTCGTGGTTTGAAACTAAGTTATGATAAGTTTTTCACCTTATAAAAAAATAAAAATGTATTATCCTTATGAAAGTACAATGATTAGAATTTAACTAGATAATGATATGTATTTGTATGATTATATATTTTAAGGTTTGTTGTGAAATTAATTAATTATTTTTGGTTTTTTTGGAGAAAATATTAAATATAATTAATTTATTGCGTTTCTATATATATTTTAAAGATATCAAACCCATATGAAATCAATAAACTAATCATTCACTTATTGTGTGACACTTATATTAAGAATGTAATTACAATAAGCATTTTGAAGTGGAGCCCTCACATTTTGGAGGTCTGAGTGGGTTTAGTATTCAAAACTCGTGGAAAAAAGAGGGAAAAAGAAAAAGTATACAGGAAAGCTTTTCTGGAACACCGGCATGAATGCGGTTATGTCGACTTCGATTCCAAAATCCGGGACCGTAACACCCTTATCCGAATACAGTAACATTTAAAATGGAAAGCATACAGAAAAATTGCATCCATATCTCTCAGAATGTTAGAGCATGTATTTCCCCAAATTGATCGCTGTATGCAGGGCAGAGCTGGTAGTGAAATGGTGAATTCATCCCCTGGATCATGCGAAATTCAGCACAAAAGCAGAACCCAATGAAATGGAATGGAATTAATTCCCCAGAAAGGCTTACCATATTCTCTGTTCTGTTCACCCAAAAATCATCTCTGAAAACTTTGATGTCTCTTTTGGAAGCGAAATTTTGGGTATTTATCGAACTCTATAAAATAACCCATAGATAGATGGTGACTACATGGCCAACTATTACAGAAATATCGAACTCTATAAAATAACCAATAGATAGATGGTGACTACATGGCCAACTATTACAGAAACGATTAGTGGAGAATATTTTAAAGAGATTTAAATCATCTCTGAAGTTACAATTTATCAGATTAACAACATATTTGAACAAACCCTTCAAACCCTAATCACAATATGTGTACAATAATTACTCAATAACAAGCTTGAATTGGATGAGATAAAAGTAATTTCGCTACATGGATAAGCTTGGATTAGAAATACCAGTTACCTCTTCCCTCTGTCCTTGTCCGATCTGAATCAATGTTATTGTTTTTGTAATATAACTTTTATAGCAAATATTGTTTGATAAATTTTCTCAAAGCAACAAAACCGAAAGAAAAGCAGATAGTTCAACGTTCCAGCACACAAGCAAAAATGCATAAGAATAGTTGGGACAAAATGAATAAATGCTTACAAAATTGAATTTACAATTTTTTCGATTCAAAGAGAAGACATTCTACTCCTCTGCTATTCGGAGCTGTAGACCAAGGAAGCTATGGAAATGGTCGGGCAGGAGTTTATGGATTGAAATAATTAAAAACTATGTCCTCCTTGAAGCTGCTGCTATTGCTATGACTAACAGAAGAAGAGACCATCATATTCTTATTGCCCAGTAGATGGAACTTCTTCTCGGCCGCGGCCTCCATATCATTGGAAGAAAGTCGGTCATCTCGTTTCTGCATCGATATGTTTGGCTTGCAGCGCCTTCTCACATAATCTTCTGGAATATAAACATCCATAGCCAGATCCATGGAAAACCTGCAAGCTGCTGCCAGAGATAATCACACAAACTGAAAATGGCCAAGCTGCGATAAAAGCTTAATTAATTAAAAGCACCAGATATTCAGGATGCAGGAAGACTGAAAAGGGATTGATGTATGAATGAGCTAAATGGGCATTTGATGAGGAAATCGAATAATGTTCAACTGAAAATGTACAGGAACCTATAGGGCGTGAAGCATAAGCATAGAAAGTAAAAGCAACGAGCGTTTGTCGTGGACTGAACTAGGCAGGGATGCGTATATTATATAATGTATGGTAACTCTAGCATGGGAAGAAAGTAATAAATGGGACCATTTTTGAAATCTGAGTGCCTGCCCAGCGGGTATTAGTGGCCGTGGATTGTGATGTAAACAGTGGGTTTTGGTGGGGGCTCATTTGTTTTGGCAAGAACGAAAGACAGTAGGTAACAGGTTAGCGTCCCGGTATTATTGGATTGTGTAGTGAAAATTCCATTAAGAAACTTGTGCCTTCCATGTACATGGGCGGGTCAAATCTTGTCCCAAAGTCCATCCAATAAATGATGTCCTTTCTTTTGCATTTTCTTGTGAGCCAATCAGACACAGTAACGTGGCAAAAGCGCTTCTTATCGACAACTGCTGAACATCTAACATCTTTCTTTCAATTCGACACGCATCACACGCGTCAGGATATGAGTTTTATAAGTGATGTGATATGACCACCCATTTCTCATGAACATTCATTGCATTGTTCGCGGAAGCTCACGGAACTTCGCGATCACTTCGCTCTCTAACAATGAATATCATTAGTGGAAAATGCAGTAGAGCCAAGTCATTGGTTAATTACTAATTTTAATGAAATTCCATCAAAAGTCTATGGGAAGCTTACTTAACCCAAGAGCACGGGGTTATGACAAGGTCACTTAGGTGAACTCCAATCTCACGAAATCTACGTTATACAGGTTTCTTTATTCCAAGTAAACCATTGAACCCATAAAAAAAATTAAAATGGAATTTTTTATAAATTTTATAATATGAAAATATATTAAAAAATAATTATTTTTTTTCATAAAATTGATGAATATTATTTATACTATGTAATTAGTATTATGTAGATTATGTAAATACATCACAACTTAAATGTTGTTTATAGGTGTAAAATAAAATGTGATGAGGTGTGGTGATGGGTGCGTTGTTAAAACACTTTTTGATTTTCAAGTCATTGGTAATTCAAACCTATATTAAAGGTTGGTGTGGTCCAAAGCAGGAGATATAAATAGCTTAAAAAAATTATTGAGACACTAAGATTTTACAAATTACACAACTCAAATTTACAATTCTGAAAAAATATTCTTAAATTTCAAGACAAATTGATCACAGAAAAAGTACTTGAAAAAGTTAAAATATCTATTAGTTAGACTCCACTATAATTTATTTAAAAAATTATACAAATTAATAAAAATTAAAAAAATAATATTTAGAAAATCAAATTTTAAAATATTTGCTAATAAACAAATTTAAAATTAATATTTAGAAAATTTAATATAAGATATATAATATATATATATAATAAATTATATATATAGAGTAGTTAATGGTCGATATATATATAATAGTTTGTCCATTTGTCTACTAGGTACCTAGAGGGATCAAATCTCTTTTCACTATAAGAGAGGTTTGCATCTCAAGAGATTTGATCCCTCTCACGAGTTGTATATCTAGAGTTAAAATGGATATAGGATGGTTTAATTCCCTTATAAATAGGCTAAATTCCACTTGAATACAATGAGTCATTTTCATTTTTATTTTTAAATTTATTTTTAGGGTTATTTTTATTTTTATTTTTGTGCCAAGAAGTTGTAACTCAGTTGAAATAAAAATAACTGTATAAAAATAAAACTGACCCATGAAATTCATGTGGAATATAGCTTATTTAAAGGGGAAATTACACTGACCTAAACCCATCTTAACTCTAGATCTACCAAAAATTGAGAAGGATCAGATCTCTTGATATGCAAACCTAGTGGATTTAGGCTAGTTATTTTATTTTGATCAAGTTAAAATATTTACATTAAATTACATTACAACATCTTAGATCCATATAATCACGCAGAGGGATCAAATCTCTTGGCACACACCTCTTCTGTGAGTGAAAAATTTGAGAAAATGTTTACAACTTGAGAAATTTGAACCCTCTCAGAGATGAATTTAATATGGATCTGGATTGGTTTAATTATTAATAATTAATAACTAACAATTGCATCACATGTTATCCGGATTTAATATGGATTTGGGTTAGTTTAATTATTAATATTTAATAACTAGTAATTACATCACATATTGTAAACAAATAATAAAAAAATTAGTAACATTGATAAAAAAAAATATGGGTAAATAGAAGGCAATTTAATTAAATATTTAAATTATAAATATGAATTATTTTATTAAAAAAAAAAAACATTTTGAACCATACCAATACAAACATACTCATATCAATAATATTAAATTCTCTGTAAACTTTTGTGTTGAGTAACCTATATAAATCAATGTAGAGAAAGCATAAGTTCTAAACCGAGAACAACAATGACCTCTAAATTCTGAAATGCAAAATGAGTAAATAATTTATCTAAGGCTTGGCTCATTAATCATCAATATCGCTTAACTCAATCTAGGAATCTGATGTTTTGCTTTGTCTTGTTCAATAGATTTAAAAACTATCTATTGTCATTTAATATTATAAAACAACTAGGATGACAATGGCAACATATAGGGTTTAAGAGGAAGTGACAAATTAGGCGTTAGTAGAAATGTCGAAGAGAATGTCCATCCTCTTGCTGGGCCCCATTCTTTGATGAGTTTGTTTTTGTTGATGTTGTAAAATCTTAACAATAAATGTGCCATCATTTTTAAATATAAAGAATTGAAGTCATGGAAATCATTTTCCATGTGGTTTTATTCTGAACTACTCTCTATCTTCATGGAACCAATGATACTCTATAATAAACTAAACTAAGGATCACCTACACTAAGGCCTGACATGACCTGACATGAGCTACGTCCAAAGTTTAGACCTGCTCTATCTCTTGAGTTACTACCTTATTCGTCAACATCTAATTGACCGTCTTGAAGGGCGATGTATGTGCCACAGAGACTGAGAACGGGAAATATCTACTAAAATTTGGACCGTGGGAATTCTGTAGCTGCAATAACAGTGATTTAGTAAGATTAATTAGTATTGTACCTGACCACTAGCTAAGTAAAATCATGAGCCATAGTAAGAAGCTTCTGCTATATTTCTACATCAATTACATTTTCTTATTCAACCATTTTTAAGTTCAATGAAATAAGTCTTTGCTATGTAAGTTCTTGCTCATGTATGTTATGGAACCTATGCATTTATTTTGGGAGTTCATTCTTAACGACCTGGTCAAATTTCAACTTCAACGGTTTATTTTCATGGCAAAATAAGGAAAAGTTAAACATCTCTGTGAAGGGAAGATGGGTTGAGAATCTAGTATCTGGCCCATTATTTTCTCTAAACTTAAAACTGCATGGTGGTTGTGAAAGCAATCATTTCAAGCCCAATTTTGTGGATAAAAGAGATATGCTTTACTTTGTTCTTAGAATGATTAGAATTACTACATGATTGGTTTATTGCAAAGCGGCTGTTCAATATAAGTTAGTTTTTCATATTTAAGATATGGAAATGTCAATAATCAATGGAATAATTGAATTAATTGGAGATGCAAAATATAATTTATTGCAAACTTTTTTCTCCATACAAATTAATTCTTCAGGTTCTTTTACCGTACAATCATAAACACGTTCAAATATTAAAACATATATGACATATAATAATTGAATAATATTCTATTTTTATATTAATTTTAAAACTTATATATTTATTAAAAATTAAAAAATTATAAAATATAATTAAATAAAAAAAATGTTAATGCAGATATAGATTGAACACTTCAAAATATTATGAGATGACTCATAAATTTTATTTTCCATTATAATTTTGAAAATATCAATAATATTCTTTATATCTTAATATTAAATTAAAAATAAATGTGTTTAAATTTTCATTATGATTATAATCTATTTAATAAGTTAGTTATTTTCGTTTACCATTTATTTTGAGTTAAGAAATATATTTAATAAAAATAAGAATTTGTTCAATTTAAAAAGTTCAATAGATAGTGCTTATATAAATTTAATAAAAAATCACTAAATAATGAAGCAAAGAGTGATAAGTGTAGAAAGGGCAACACAATTTTGAGGAACTTAGAACATAGTTTTATCTTTGAAATGCTGGTTTGCAACCCATATAGGTAATGTGAATGTTCAACAAATTGAAAACTATTACGAGTAATTTCTTGACTAAAATATTTGTTCAATATTCCTTGATTATTCTAAACTCTGTATGATTGTTACTCTTAAAAGAAATTGAGCAGATCCATTCTCTGCAATAACTTCCTGCAACATGTACCCTGCTCCATAGAGGTGAGTTTCCGAGCAACTCAAAGACACAGGGGCTACAATGATGGAGTTACTCGCACATAAACAATTTCTGATTTTTTTAATAGTATAACCAGACTAATAAATTATTCAATTGTCTTGTTTCGTCTGCAATGATTTAATAGATCTCACCCCTTCTCTTTTTCTTTTAAATCTCCGTAATATAGTCTCTTATTTACCTGCAATTACTTGACTCTTTAGCTCACATTACTATTTTTTGTCATTATTGTTTTACATGGAAATAAAGGGAGTCTCTCAAAACCAAGTTCATGTTATTACCCCTTTTAATTATTAATAAAAATACTATAGGGAGGTTAAGCTTACATGCCTCCGCATAGACCCCTTTACATACAACATTTATAGGTACAAATTATACTTAAATGGTGAGGGACCGCGTATGGCAAGGCATGTGCTAACAATTTGAATATGAAATTGTTGCCGAGGTCTCTATTGTTATCAAACTTCAACCTTTAAATTATTCCTCTTTATCACCAATATGCGTATGATGGGAATTCGAAAGGGTGCTTTTTGGATTCTTTTTTACATTACAATAAAATTATGAATATTATGGTCATACTATGGTCTACTTTGTGCTACATTTATATGGTTCAGCTGCTGCCTATTCACCATCAACCCTGTGGTAATAATCAATGCTCGTCATTTGATGTGTACAATGGATGCCGGGGATGATTCCCTTGGTGGTTAGGGTAACCACCTATCTCGTCTTGCCCACGTGCCTCATTCTCACCAATGTCTCCAGCAGAAAATGGCTCTACAACCTAGTGATCTGAACCTTTAGCGTTTCTACCTTTTCTGCATACTCTGTGGCATGGCGATGCATGGTCTCAGGATTTCTTGGCATTTACTAGCGGCATGGCCTTTCTCCTTCAGCCAACTCAAAACCCAGGTCATTCAGGTGACCAAGACGTACTTCGAACTATAAGGAGGTTAATTTAATTGGCTTAAGTTCCAGGAACAATTCATATTCAAATTGTACACTATCTAATTTTATTTTTTATTTATTTTTAATCAAGATGTTAGGAACTCTTTATCAAGAACCATTTAACTTTCTTGGGTATGGATGTTCCCTACTCAAGTTAGATCTATGAAGAATTTGCTCGTCTTCCAGTCCAACAAGTGAAGGTTCCGATAATTCTTGAAGGGTTTAATGGTAGACGTCTTAATAATTTGCAGTAAATTGTGATTTCTTCCTTTCCTTTTATAAAAGACAACTAACTATGCTCCCCTTGGTGTTCTCTCTAGAATGAATTTAGCTCATGGATGTAAGGACACAACCACTGTTGTATCCTTTACATGTAAGGGTTGTACCTGTCACGGGTTTAAGTTTAATCTTCATATAATGGAAATTTCTACTTAGTTCTTTCCTATGTTTCTTTTTTACTTTCCAAGTACAATGAGACCACCTTTAGTTTTCTTTCAGGTGAATTTTAGTTTGAGCCCCCAGCCAAATCTTGTTCCATCTCTTTTAATTCACAGCCTCTCTAATTTGTTCGAGGTCATCCCTCCTACTTAGGTAGTAACATTTGGTTCTATTAGCGACGAAACCCTAAGCTCAAGGTTTGTTGTTGTCTCTAGAAGAAAATGGTTCTTCAACCTAGCTATCCTAAACCCTAGGGTTTCTCCATTTTTTTGCATATTTTGTGGCATGGCAACGCTTGGTCTTAGGATTTCTTGGCATTTCCTAGTGGCATGACTTCCCTCTTTCAGCTAGCTCAAGACCCACGTCATCTAGTAACCAAGACATTATTCCAACTATAAGGATGTTAATTTAATTGGCTTAAGTTCCGGGAACAATTCATATTAAAATTTTACACAATCTAAATCTTGTTTTTCTTGCATTTTCTCTCGAGATGTTAGGGACTCTGTACTAAGAACCATTTGGCTTTCTTGGGTATGGATGTTCCCTAGTCAAGTTAGCTCTCCAAAGAATTGGCTCGCCTTCTACTCCAACAGGTGAGGGTTCCATAATTCTTGAAGCGTTTGATAACAGGTATCTTAATAATTTGTATTGAATTGTGATTTCTTCCTTTTATTTTATAAAATATAACTAATTGTGCTTGATTGGTGTTTTCTCTAGAATACATTTAACTCCTGGCCATGAGAACACAACCGTTGTCATGTTATTTACAAGTAAGGATTGTACATGTTAGGGTTTCAAGTTTAATCTTTGTATAATGGAAATTTGTACTCATATCTGTCATGTGTTTCTTTTTTTTCTTTTCCAATTATAATGAGACCGCCTTCAATTTTCTTTTCAATGAGTTTTAGTTCAAGCCCCCAACCAAATCTTGTTCCAACTCTTCTAATTCATGACCTCTCTCATTTGTTCCAGTTCATCCCTCCTATTGAGCAAGTAAAATTTAGTTTTGTTAGTGACGAAACCATAACCTTAGGGTTTGTTGTTTCTTTGGGTTTGTTGTTGTCTCTAGAAGAAAATGGCTCTGTAGCTTCATGATTTCGAACCCTTAGGGTTTCCCCCTTTTCCGCATACTTTGCGGCATGACCATGCTTGGTCTCAGGATTTCCTAGCATTTTCTATCGGCATGGCCTCCCTCTTTCAGCCAACTCAAGACCCAGGCCATTCAAGTAGCCAAGATGTACCATAAGAAGGTTTATTTAATTGGCTTAAGTTATGGGAAAAATTCATATTCAAATTGTACATGGCCTATTTTTTTTTTCATTTTTTGGTTAGATTTTAGGGACTCTGTTATTTTAGATAACAATGGCATGTTCTATGCTTTAGAGAAATTTACTTCAATTTTTCTTATCAGCCCAATATCAATTTTCATATTGGCAAACACATTAACATGATAATAAAGGCAGATAAAACATAAATAATAAGCAGAGGACAAGCCAAAACAAGAGGACAGAATATTTGGCAAATGCCAGGGGAAAACCCCAATGTGGGGAAAACCATTTGATCAAATATTCTTATTATTCTTCAAAATTTCAGCATAGAGAGATTGTACATCATACAAAATTTGCTTGCCCAATCACTATAAAACAATCCATTCAAACTGCAGCCAACAGGATGCCCTAACCATAAAGTCAACGTTGGTCAAACCAACAGAAAGTCTCCTCCAAATTAGCTTGGTCAAACCCAACCAACTCGGCCTCCAAATATAGTCCAAATCAGCCTGAAAAAGTCTTGAAAAATTAGCTCAAACTTGGTCAACGCATAGTCAACTCTATGGTCAAAGGGCATGCAGTCAACGTAGGTTAAACAACTGCAAATACCTCGTTTTCTATGCCAGGAGATGCGTCCTAAAGAAATCAGAATTTCTTCTTGAAAAACACAGTTAAAGGTGGAGGTTTGACCCTCGGTCAATGCTGTTACAGATGGCCCAAAAACAGTCCTGTAATTTCAGCTTGAAAGTTTTTATCATCCCAAGTCAACGAAGAGAAGAAGAAGAGTTGCTCCTTGCTGTATGAACCAATGAGGAGAGGAGAAAGAAATATGTGTTGAGATGATGGTGTCCAAATGAGGAAAAGGTCTCTCCTATGTATACGCAACGGTGAGGGTGAAGAGACACATATGTTGGGCTTCATGAGCCTACATTAGACCTATGGTCGACTTTGCCAATTTGTCCATAGAAGAAATAAATTCATAATTTCACTTCTACTGGTCAGAATGAGATGATATTTAGGTCAATATTGCACCTCCAAGAAACAGGAATCTAATGAAAATATCATCTCCATCATATGAGCTCTCCAAGTTGGAGTTTGGCCCTAGTTTCCAATTTTAACACGCCCTCTCAACTAGGGAGAAATCCACCTGCCAAACCATCTGTCAATCTGTACCATCCGTGTCATCCTTGCTCTTTTGTGATCTACACTTCTCTACTATGCTTTGCTGAACCATGAAGAAATAATGAAGAACAAATGATCGAGAGTGTATCATACCACCCTCCATTGACCCGAAGTCAATCGCCATTGATCCCAGATCAACATCAAACATCCTATCATAGGGAGTAAAATAATACATGATGCGTCTATTAGTAGTACTATGGTCCCTATCCTCATTTCCCAACTCATTGGCTAGATGAGAGGTACTATCCATGAGTCCCAAACTACATGGGTAGGATGTATCGGTAGGAGAAGGTGACCCACTCATCCTGCTCATATGCCATAGGAGAAGGTGAACCACTTATCATATGCATATATCAACCATTATGGGGTATCATAGGGGAAGGTGAACCACTCACCCTGAACACAACACACCACTAGAGGAAGGTGAACCACTCACCCTGAACACAACACACAACTCGGGGAAGGTGAACCACTCACCCTATTATCGCTCATAGCTCCAAGAAGTAACTGAAGCTCCCCAGAGCTCTTAGAGCTCAATATCCAACTCAAATGGGACCCTCATAAGAGGGTCTTTCCACGAATCCAAGTTGTTCATGGAAGGTTAAGAATTTGACCTTCCCTAGGGGATTCATAAGAATATCAATGACTTGTTCATTAGTCCCAATTTGATGGAGCCTTATTTATCCCCATTGTACCATATCCCGGATAAAGTGGTACCTAATATCAATATGCTTGGAGTGGTCATAAAATACAGGATTCTCATTAAGATGAATCCCACTTTGGTTGTCGCTATAGATCACGGTGGAATCCAACACATGCCCAAACAGCTCACTAAAGAGCTTCCTCTACCAAACAACTTCATAGGAGGCCATAATAGCATCAATATGTTCAGCCTTAGTGATGCTCAAAGTTACCGATTTATGTTTCTTGCTCATCCAAGATATCAACGCAGAACCTAGTGAGAAGCAACATCAATGTGCTCTTACAATCCACTAGATTGCCAGCCCAGTCAGCATCTGAATAATCATGGAGCCCCAAATTCTCGGCAGTGTATCTCAATCCATAGGTGATTATTCCCTGAAGATATCTCAAGAGATTCTTGGCAGCAATCCAATGTATGTGATGGGACTCGACCATAAATTGACTCAATGTATTCACTGCAAAGCATATGCCTGGACGGGATTTCACCGAGAACATCAGGGGTCCACGAGTTGACGATACTCAAAAGGATTTCCCAAATCAAGCACAACAACGCTTACGCATAATTTCTTGAAGTTAAGTTCCATCGAAGTAGTCACGGACTTACAATCCACCATCCAAAATCTTTCAAGTAGCTTCACATTATATTTTCCTTGGGAAAGGAAAATCTCACTTAGTTTTTGCGAGACCTCTAAGCCTAGGAAGTAGTGCATCAATCCTAGGTCCTTCATCTCGAATTTGGCAGCCAACTCCCTCTTCCATTGATAAATAAGAGGGTCTGCACCTGTCAGAAAGAGATCTTCCACATAAAGTACCAAGATGAGAGGTCTATCATTACAACCTTGAAATAAAGGTTCGGATCAACTTCACTTGTTGTAAAACCCAGATTCATTTTTCGATCCTCTCATACCAAGTCCAGGGAGCTTGCTTCAACCCATAGAGGGATTTCTTCAACCTGCATACATGTGTCTTGTGATCTCAAACTTTGAACCCCTCGGGTTTTTCTACATATACTTCCTCCTTAAATGAGTCATGCAAGAAGGCGGTCTTGACATCCATTTGATGTAAATTCCATCCTTTGGAGGCAACAAGGGAAATGATCGAATGGATGGTGGTATATCAGGAAACTGATGCAAATATCTCATCATAGACCACACCTTCCTTTTAAGAGAAGCCTCGAGCAATAAACCTGGCCTTAAAATTTTCAGCACTTCCATCAACTCCATGCTTGATCTTGTAGAGCCATTTCGAGGTGACAAAATATTTGTCCTTGGTTCTAGGGACCACATCCCAGACATCATTCTTCATAATCGATTCATACTCTTCATTCATAGCATCCTTCCAAACTTGGTGCTTCACAACTTTTTCAAATGTGCAAGGCTCAGTTTGAACAATGGTGCTCATGGCAGCTAAGTACCCTTGCTACCTATTTGGCTTCTTACTTTCACGAAATGTCCCCCTTGGTGTAATATGCCTCTCGGTATCTTCGAGAGTGTCCATAAGCCATGAGGATATCCTTTTTGAGGAGGAGGGCTCACGGGGAGGTGGATCAATGGGATGCATCGATCCTTCAACATCGAGCATCGACTCATCTTGCAGTTCTCCCTACTTTCCTATATCTGCTTCATTGTCCTTCCTTGGAATAGGAAGGTTCCTAATCTTCCCAAGGGAAGCATCTTCATCGAAGGTGACATCATGACCTATTTCCACTTCTATTTGACCATGCATATAGATTCTATATGCCTTTGAAGTTTCACTGTAGCCCATAAATGTACGTTTCGTCCCAAATGCGCCCAATTTTCTTTTCTTTTCTTTCGACACATGAAAATACATGAGGCTACCAAAAATTCTAAAATGAGAAACATCAGGTTTCTTAGCGGTGAAAAATTCTTCGGGAGTTTTGGAGTCCAATGCTTGATGTGGGCATCTATTTTGAACATACATGGTAGTTTTGGCAGCTTCTCCCCATAGGAACTTCAGCAGGCCTTGATCATGAAGCATGGCACGAGTGGCTTCTATAATAGAACGATTCTTCCTTTCAACAAGACCATTTTGTTTAAGAGTATATGCTGTAGTAGTCTCCCTCTTAATGCCAACTTCTCTACAATAGTCATTGAACTCATTTGATTCATATTTAGTTCCATTATCGGTCCTAAATATTTTGATCTTCTTCCCTGTTTGATTTTCGACTAAGGCTTTGAAAGAGTGAAACCATGTGACCATTTTGTCCTTCTTCTTCAAGAAACAAATCCAAGTTTTACGATAGAAGTCATCCAAAAAGATAGCATAATATAAATATACTCTCAAAGATGTTACGGGAAACATACAAGATAGATTAGGATGAACCAATTGCAAAATATTGGTATTCTTGCTATCATTTGAGGGGAATATTCCCCTTGTATGTTTTCTTTCGGCACATCCCTGACAAACACCTTCATGTTCTATTTTAAATTCGAGCATACCTGTCAACATCTTCCTTGAATCGGGTAGAGCATTATAATGAAGATGAGCAAACCTTCGGTGCCATAATTCCGATTGAAGAGATGTGTTGCAAGACATAGCTCCTAGTGGACTTCCTCCAACTTAATATAGGTTGCCAAACTTGAATCCAATGGTAAATTCTACTTTGAAATTTCTTTTCCAAACACGTATCTTTCCATCAATGAATGTCACCTTGAATCCTTTTTCCTCCATCACCGAGATAGATACCATGTTCTTCTTTAGATCGGGTACATATAGTACTTCTTGTAGATGAATGGTGTTGCCTTGATTCAATTGAAGAGTAACACTCCCAACTCCTTTCACGGGATAGGTGGCATTGTCTCCAAGAATTATTTCCAAATTTGTATCCTTTTCTATCAGATTTGAAAGAGCTTCCATATACCCAGTGAAGTGTGTTGGCATTATGATTCAGGTGTTGTCCTTAATGGCAACTCACTCAGAGGTTTGATACAGGTGATGGCAACTTAATCAGATGGCAGATCTAGTGCAGTAGATCAAAAGAAAGATATATGCAGGTTGACCGTGATGAAAGTTCGTATATACGTGGGTATTCAGAGAAAAAGGCACGTATACG
>APFE031722927.1:53781-102805 GCA_000404065.3 Pinus taeda
CTTGAGCTGTATGTGTTTAGTCCTGGAATGAAATGCTGAGTTCTTTGCAAGATGAATGGCACTTTGGCTATCACTGTATAACGTGCCCTAATCATGCTCCTTACCCAATTCACCCATAAACCTTTGTAACCAAATCATTTCTTTACTTGCCTCTGTAGCAGCAACATACTCTGCTTCTGTTGTTGAAAGTGCAACAACACTTTGGATTTTAGAAACCCAACTGACAGCTGTTCCACCAACAATGAATACATATCCTGTAGTGCTCCTCCTGTTATCTCTGTCACCTGCCATATCTGCATCAACATATCCCTGTAGAGAAATGTTTGAACCACCAAAGCATAATGCTTGATCTGTTGTACCTTTCAAATATCTGAGAATCCATTTCACTGCCATCCAATGTTCCTTTCCTGGATTTTTCATGTACCTGCTTACAACTCCCACTGCGTGTGCAATATCAGGCCTTGTGCAGACCATTGCATACATTAAGCTTCCAATTGCTGATGCATATGGAACTTTAGACATATAATCCACGTCTTCTTGGGTCTTTGGGCACATTTCCTTACTAAGTTTGAAATGGCTAGCAAAAGGTGTACTAACTGGTTTGCATTGTGCATGTTAAATCTTTTCAACACCTTTTGTATGTACTCATTCTGAGACAATGTTAATTTACGATTTTTCCTGTCTCTAGTTATTCTCATACCAAGGATTTGTTTTGCAGCTCCCAAATCCTTCATTGCAAATGAATTTGCCATTTTTCTTTTGAGCACATTTATTTCCTGTATGTTAGATCCTGCAACAAGCATGTCATCTACATACAATAACAATATAATATAGCTGCCATCATTTTGCTTTTTCAGATAAACACAATGATCAGAGTGACATCTAGTATAACCTTGTTCAGACATAAACTTGTCAAATTTTAGATACCACTGCCTTGGAGCCTGTTTTAAGCCATACAAGCTCTTCTTAAACCTGCACACAAGTTTCTCCTTCCCTTTCACTTCATATCCTTGTGGCTGCTGCATATATATCTCTTCCTCCAAATCCCCATGGAGAAAGGCTGTCTTTACATCTAACTGCTCAAGATGCAAATCTTCAGCTGCTACAAGACTCAAACTAGTTCTGATTGAAGTCATTTTAACAACAGGAGAAAATATTTCATCAAAATCAATACCTTTCTTCTGTGCAAACCCCTTCACCACAAGTCTAGCTTTTTACCTTTGTTTTCCTCCATCTTCTTCCTTCAACCTGTAAACCCATTTATTCTTCAATGTAGTTTTTCCTGCAGGCAACCTGACTAAATCCCAAGTCCGGTTATGCATTAAGGAGTCCATCTCTTCTTCCATGGCTACCTCCCACTTCTTCCTGCCTTCAACCTGCATTGCTTCTTCATAACATTCGGGTTCACCAGAATCAGTCAACAATAAATAATATAATGAGGAAGAGTATCGTTCAGGGGGTCTACTTATCCTGGTAGATTTTCTAACACCACTTTCAGGTGTTTGGGGTGCCTGTTGTAGTTGTGATGGTTGCTGTTGTTGTGGTTGTTGATTATTATTATTTTCAGGCACCTTTACTCTTTTAGTGATTTCATCAAGAACTGTGTATTCCTTGTTTTCTTCTTCCCGTTTCTTTTCCTGCAACTGATTCTTATACAAGACCTTTTCATTTAATATTACATCTCTGCTCCTAATGATTTTGTGATTTTCATAATCATATAAGCGATAACCAAAATCATTAACACCATATCCAATAAAGGTACATTTCTTTGACTTTGCCTCAAGCTTTGTTCTATTTTCTTTATTAATATGGACAAAGGCCTCGCAACCAAAAGGCTTTAAAAAGGAGTAGTTTACCTTTTTACCTGTCCATGCTTCCTCTGGAACACCACCATCCAAGGAAATTGAAGGTCCTCTGTTTATTAGATAAACAACAATATCTACAACATCTACCCAAAACTGTAAAGGCAATCCTGCATGCAATCTTATGCACCTTGCACACTCCATGATTGTTCTGCTCATCCTTTCTGACACACCATTTTCTTGTGGTGTTCTTGGAACTGTCTTCTCTCTAAGAATTCCTTGCTCTGAACAGTACCTATCAAACTCTTTGATGCAATATTCACCTCCATTGTCTGATCTGAGACAATTCAATTTCTTTCCTGTCTCAATCTCAACCAAAGCTTTCCATTTCTTGAAAGTATCAAATACATCAGATTTATTCTTCATACAATAAATCCAAGTTTTTCTAGTTGCATCATGAATAAAAGTAACATAATAACTAGAGCCACTGAGAGATGATACTTGAGTAGGTCTCCATACATCTGTATGCACAAGCTCTATTTTTCACTCTTCTTTTCTTTCCCAACTCTGAGAAATCTGACTCTCTTCTATTTTCCATAAATGCAATTCTCACAGAAGTCCAAATCAACATTATTTAAACCCGGAAACAAGTTCCTTGAATGAAGAATCTTCATCCCCTTCTCACTCATGTATCCGAGCCTATGATTCCATAATGCTGCATCTGCTCCTTTGGAAGTTAAAGCATTAACAGAGTTAGAAATACCATTGCATAAATACCATGTACCAACCTTTTCACCTTGTGCTGTTTTACAAGAACCTTACCCATTCCAACAATTTTACAGGGTTTATCATCACCCAAACGGACTTGTCCAAAATCTCCTTGAACATAGTCATGAAAATATTTCTTATCAGGTGTGGCATGGAATGAAACCCCTGAATCTAACACTGAGGAATCAGTAATATTTTTGAAAGAAAGAATCAAAGCATCTTGTAACACCTCACCTATCACATTTGCTTCATAATTGTTTTCTTGTTATGCATCTCCTTCTTTTCCCTTTCAATATCTACAGTCTTTCTTTAGGTGTCCTTTCTTTCTGCATTTCCAGCACACTATCCCCAATCTGGACTTGGATTTGCCTTTCCTTGATTTACTGTGATATCTTGAGCTCTTTCCTCTTTCCATTTTTCTTCCCCTAGACTCTACACTTAAAGCATTACCCGATGTCTCACTGAAGCTTTTCCGTCGCATTTCCTCGCTAAGGATAGCACCGAAAACATCATCAAACTTTAAAGTACTAGATCTAGAAATAGAGTTACTAATGGCCATTACTAAACCATTCCAACTTTCTAGAAATGAGCACAAGAATAACAAAGCTCTAACTTCATCATCAAAGTTTACCTCTACAGAACTTAATTGACTTGTTACAATATTAAAATCATTTAAATGGTCTGCAACAGATCTTCCTTCCGACATCTTCATATTAAATAACCATTTCATAAGAAAAACCTTGTTTGAGGCCGAGGGTTTTCATATAGTTTTGCCAATGCTTTAATCAAACCCTCTGTCATTGTTTTCTTCGAAATGTTGAAGGTGACCAACACTGCGAGGCACAATCGTACTGTTCCGAGTGCCTTTCTATCGAGAAGGTTCCATTCTTCATCTGTCATACCTGTCGACATCTTTATTTTTCCACCCAATGGTAGGTACAGATCTTTCTGATACATATAATCTTCCTTCTGCATCTTCCATAGCGAGAAGTTTTGGCCGTTAAATTTCTCAACCCTAAACTTACTATCTTCCGCCATTGCTCCCACTCGAACAAGGAACCCTTCTTTCCTGCAAGTTTATCAGCCAAATAGACCTTCGGCTCAGATACCAGTTGTTAGAAAATTATATATTACAGAGCAATGGAACACATAAAATATGGCAGAAATATAAACACAGAAAACACCTAAAACCAAAGAGACAGATATACGTGGTTCACCCACTTTTGGGTTACGTCCACCCAGAATAGCCAGTCCTTCTTTTTTATTATCTAGCAAAACGAAGAGACACAACCTATAGCAGATCCGTTGTAATATCCTCTGTTTTCTCTCACAGTCTCGCCTCTCTGTTTCTCACTTGGAGAATATACATCTATTACAAAACCTCAATACAATGCCCTCATACAAAGAGAGGGGTGCCTTCTAGGGAAAAAAACCCTAAACTAAACATAAGTTCTACCATCAGATCATCCGCCTAAGGAACGACCTAGATTGACTAGAAATTACTATACTTTTACGAGGTAATTTTAAATTTGTTTTTGGCTTCGAGGGCCCTGCCCCCAAAACCCCCGCCAGGGGACCACTGGCCCCTAGACCCCCCAGTCAGGGGGGATCGACCCCCCCGAACCCCCGCGGGGGGGACAAGTCCCCCTCGCACCCCCCCACGTGGAGGGGTGTACAAACTTCCTGGCGTATACATCCGGCTGAAACAAAGACCTCTAGATAATCATGCTCCACACCCAACAATAGATATAAGATAAAATTATGTTTGCTTGTTATCTACAACATTTAATTCATCATACCTGAAGTTTCTTGATCTTTTGGGAGCTCGACCATTTCCATGTTGAGTAGTGAGAGAATTCCTTTTTCCTTTGTTGTTGAACTTGCCATTCCTTTGATTGTTGTTGCCCCTGAAATTTTGTAGTTGTTGTTTTCATCATCCCGAGGTGTATCCATTTTATTAGGACACTACCTAGCATAGTGGCCAAACTTGTTACAAATGAAGCATCTACCCTTTCTTCCATCTTTGAATCTCGACCTTCCTTGACATTTCTTCTTTGAACCTGCATTGCCCTTTTTAGAATGAGCAGAGAATGCAATAGGATCATTCCTATTTGATGGCATGTTTCTCTCCATCATCCTTGTCTCTTATTGAGTACATCTAGTCAACAATTCATCAAAACCTGGAATCCGGTCATTGTTGAGGATAGTAGTGTTGAATATATCCCATTGACGAGGAAGACCTCCAAGGGCAATGGGAGTGAGATCCCTATCAGAAATAAATTCTCCAATTGATAGAAGAACATTTATGATTTCGATGATCCTCATGAAGTAGAATTGGATATCTTCCCATCTTCCCTTCTTTTTTTCCTTCAACATGTTCTCGAGAAATAGGACTTGGTTTGCATTGCTAGGTTTAAACATGCTAACCAACTTGTCATACATCTCCTTATATGTGTCTAAATTGGAGATGTAAGCAACTAAAGTATTATGAATAGAATATTTGATGATCTTCTTATCTTTGACTTCACCTTTCTTATACTTCGTCTTAGCAAAAACCAGTGCATTTGAAGGAGGTTTAGTAATATTTCCCTGCACATAGTCCAGAGCATCATGCTCTTCCAAATTCAATTCAAGTGACATCTACCATGAATGATAACCAGACTTATCATTGAGCTTGTCATCAAATTTGAATTAAGATGTCAAATGTATATATCCTAACTGATGCTTCCCTATTTGATACTAAGTCAGTCCCAGATATTTGTCAGAAAATGAATATTTGCTATGATTGTTCTCAATAAAAAAATGAACCTGAATTGCACTTCAGCGATGAATATAGCTCCCATGACTATACAGATGAGACATCTGAAGATTTTTCAGATGATACTGTCTCTGTTCTAAACTTTGTTTCTACAGAACAAGGTACAAAGAATTCAATATCCGTTTTAAATTCTTTGCCTCCACAATCCATGTTGATTTTTTTCTGCCCGTATCCAAAGACAATTTCTCCCTCATCCTCATCTCTGCCTATTTCCACATCTTTTAATACAGACGAAAGTTCATTTCTCAAAAAGATTGTTAAGGCTAACAATCTTCTATATATTCCTGTTGAAGTTCTCGCCAAAGGAGAATGGATTGCTGTGGATGCTTTCATCGACACTGGCGGCTCCAATAATTTAGCCCGCCCCTCATTATTTAAAGGTTTATGGAAGCCTTTACAGAATATTTTGATTTCTGAGACCATTGGTCACTCCGTTAATCTCACCCATTATGTTGATAATGTTTCTTTGAAAATTGGGGGGAGTATTGTCAAAATTTCTGCAATTCAACATTATGATGCCTATGCAAGTTTGTTTCTTGGAATGCCATTTATTAATTCTGTATTGGTTGTTATAATTATTGAAGATAAAATCATCTTCAATATAAAAGAAGGCAATTTTAGTTCTAAGATTGACCTTGGCTAATTTCGAAGCTAGAAATGAACATAGTCAAAAGAAAGCAGGGATCAAAAAACCCCAAAATGAGTCCCATGATTGGCAAGAAGTATTGCAGATTTATCAGAAAAGGAGTCAGTCAAAACAAAAAGCAAATCAAAATCCTGATTGATCTCCTGAACAAATGATTATTTTTGATGAATTGTTGAAATGTTGTTCTGAGAATCCTCAAGCATTCTGGAGTGTAGAGAGTCCCCAGCAAGACATAATCACTCTCCATGATAACAGGGTTAAAGGAAAATTGATACCCTGCACTCCAAATGATGAAAAGGAAATAAGAAAGCAGATTGAAGAAATACTGCAACTTTAGTTGATTGAACCTAGTTCTTCACATTATTCCTGTTCTGCTTTCGTGGTGAGAAACCACTCTGAAATAGTCAGAGGAAAGGATAGAATGGTTATTAATTACAAGCCTTTGAATGCAATCACAAAGAGCTTTAATTATCCTCTGCCACGTCAGGAAACAATAATGTAGAAAATCCAGAACAACAAGATCTTCAGTAAGTTCGACATGAAATCTGGTTATTACCAGATACAAATCAAAGAAGAAGATCGCCACAAAACCACTTTCACATGTCTTGCAGGTTTTTACCAATGGAAAGTAGTTCCGCTTGGTCTAAAGAATGCTCCAACGTTATTTCAGAGAAGAATGTATCATATCTTTGCTGAATATGATTTTATTGTTGTATATATTGATGATATTTTGGTTGACAGTCAAGATCTTGAATCACATCTGAAGCATTTACAGACATTCCTTGTAGAAGCAAAACAACATGGTATTATTTTGTCCGAAAAGAAAATGCTTATGTTTTAAGACAGTATTGATTTTTAGGTATTCATGTTATCAATGAAAAAATTCAGATGCAGCCCCATGTATTGACCAAGCTATCTGGATTTCCTGATCAATTGCAAGATGTAAAAATGATTAAGCGATTTCTAAGAATTTTAAACTATGTACATAAATATATTCCTAGACTGTTAGAAAAAACTGCTTCAATTCACAAGCATTTCATTCTAGATGGTCACCAGAAGCTACTAAAGCAGTTCAATTGTTAAAGGCTGAATGTCAAAATCTCCCAGAGCTTAAACCTTTGGGTAATGGATTCCTTATCCTTCAGACTGACGCCTCTGATAATTTTTGGGCAGTAGTCCTTTTTGAAAGAAAGGGAGAAAAAGAAGAAACTTTGTGTGCATATGCATGTGGAGAATTTTTAATTCACCAGAAAAATTATTTTCCAGCAGAAAAAGAAACTCTTGCCATTTTCAATGGCATATAGAAATTTGAGTTATATTTAGCCCCTGCCAAGTTCCTGATAAGAACAGATTCGATGAATTTCAAATATTTCTTGTCAGCAAAAATTTCAAAACAACTCACAAGAGGATAACTCTTGGCATGGAAAATTTGGTTTCAAATGTATGATTTTGATGTTGAATGGGTTCCAGGTAACTCCAATTATTTGGTTGATTCTCTTACCAGAGAAATGAACAAAGTCCATGTTCATTGGCAAAGAACCGATATTTTTAGTCTTCCTGGTAAGACTCCTGCTAATGATAATTTCAAAACCTTTGTCAAAATATTTCATATTCTTGAATTAGTTCTTGGTGATTTATTTGATGAAATCAAAAAGGTCATTGGGCTGAGACTTAGAAGAAATCAGTGGATACAGAGATGTCAAGCCTGGCAGTCCAAAAATGTTGGTGTTCTGTTGGGTCTAGATGAAGAGTTGGTAAAGGTATATCCTCTACCTAACATGAAAGTAAAAATTTATTTTAAGACTCTTGATGACTACTGGACCAAAGAATACACTGAAGCCATGATCAAAGTTTTGCAAACTTTGAATTATTATAAGATAATTGGAGGAATAGATTTTTCTTTTGCTGTTTACACCTCTACCAAAATGTTAGATTTGGATGAAATTAATATGACCGAAAGGGTTGGAAGATTTTTAAAATCTTTAAGAATTCCTGATCTCTTTGAAGAACTTGATGCTGCATTTCTTCAAAGAAATGATGAAAATTTTGCAGGTACCGATTCATTTCCCCAATATGAACTTTTTGAACCATTTGCAGATTGGGAAATAAAAAATGGCCGTTGCCGAAAGAAGCCACAGACCAGAGCCTCTCAATGTGTTGAAAGAACATTACAGTATCTAAGAACATTCTCTACACCGTGGGACTATCAAATTTTAGAATTCCGAAATCCTATTGTCCCAAATCCTTTTGCACAGCTATATCGACCATATAGAGTTGCGGCATCCATAATAGCCAACAATCAAGAAGTAATCAAGAAAATTACTCTTTGGCTAAAAGAATTTCATAGCCTTAGGTTACCAGAAAAATTGTCCATGATCCGAACATTAGAGAGACTTGAAGGAGGATTTACAGTAATTAAGTTGCCGATTAATCAAAAGGCATTAATTACTATTAGTGTCATGTTCGGAAATT
This sequence comes from Pinus taeda, assembly GCA_000404065.3. Lineage (NCBI taxonomy): Eukaryota > Viridiplantae > Streptophyta > Pinopsida > Pinales > Pinaceae > Pinus > Pinus taeda. Next base: position 62,288 of record APFE031722927.1, read on the forward strand.
GGAGTGATGATGTGGTTTGTTTGATAAATTTGTTATTATCAACTAAGGTTTGCTCTTCTATGATTTTTGAATTAGGATGGCAACAACAAGAGAATATCAATCATAATTGCAAGCTGTGGATCCAATGCGCCATAGAACGCTCTATCAGCATGTTTCAAATCTTCAAGTGGGAATTATTAGATGAAGTTGAATTGTCAGTCCTAACAATGCCCAAGTTCCGTAAAAGCAAGAAAGATTCCTTTCTTGACATAGAAATTGATCCAATGGCTTATGTTAACAGATGGACAAAGGCTGATAATGAGTACATCTTCCCACAAAAGAATCTCTATGTCACGACAGATACGATAAAGTTTGATACAGGACAATCCTCATGGGCACCACTAAAAGAAGAATCTTCTGTCATCTCCACAAAAGAAAAAGCTGCCACCTCAAAAGGAAAAGAGAAGGTATCTGAAGAAAAGGCAACCGTGTTCGTAGACATGTACCAAGATGCTCAAGAAGAACAAGACCACACATGGGAGACAAAATATTTGGAGTGGTTGAATCAATCTTGGCAAAAGAAAAAGCTTCCCTCTTCCTCATCTGAACCTAACCATGATTCTGGATATGATAGTGACCGAAGTCCAAAAGGACCTTGGTAGTGCATCTTTCTTTTTAATTATTGTACTCGAGAATATTGAGCAGACACCCTATAGACTAAGTAATGTCTAACAAGGACCCTCAATAATTCTCATATGTTTTTAATTATAAGTATGAATCTTATAGATAGAGAGTGCATCAGAGTGTGTGAGTATGTGTGAGTGTTTGAAAGAGTGTTTGTATTTAGTGCTGTAAGAGACCAGAGACTCGAAGGCTCTACTCTCTAAGGCATAACTTGGTATGTAACAATCTTCTTGAATTAATACTGAAGCCTGTTGGGCCGCCTATCTGAGGATAGTTTGTTCCAATATCATAACAAAGCGAGATTGTAAAGAGAGTTGAAGAAGTCGCGTGTCCTCGTATTTCTCGAGCTGGTGTGAGGAATTTCAGCATAAGTTATCGAGTCCATCATATTATTTGTGGTATCAGAGCCCTGTTCTAGTCCTGAGTTATAAACTACAAACAGTGTCTAAAGACATCTAGGAAGCCTTTGAAAAGCTTTTGTTTTACAATTGCTGAGTAGATAAACACTGCTTTAGTCAATCTCTAGTATATTTTGTAAACATGGCCAATCTGTTTCGCTCTTTCTCATCCATCGATTGAAAGTCATAACTGAAGTTTTTGCTCGCTCTCTTGAATCTGATATAGAAACTACTGAAAATCATGAAGCTACAGAAAATCCCGAGAGTGTGAATCCTCCTGCTCTCCATGCTACAGATGTCTACAAAATGCCTCTGTCCTTTGTTTTTAAACACAAATATTTTCTAAGAGAGGTAGAAGTTACTATAAAAGTTTCTGGTCTCGCAGTTCAAATAATTGCCTTGAGTTTATTCTCTGATGATGAGATTAAAAAATTTCAACAATATGTTAAGGATCAGAAGTATGCTTATCTTCATTTTGGTGGTATAAGAATTGGTCTGGCTACTCTGTTCTAACATGGATTAAATACCCCCTGCATTGCTGAACTCTTTGATACTCATCAACAAACTTATGACAATGCACGTATAGGAACTATTATGGGTAATCTTTCCACTGGATGTCAATACGGTACCATATTCCCTGATTATTCAATTAACCTGAATGATGTCCATCTCAAAGATTGTTGGAAACTCTTGGTGGGAGTTTAAGGTCTTAAAATCATAGAAGATAGTGAGTATCTTTCTACACTAGTTCAAGCTTCTTTTTAGCTAACCAACACGGCTCATCCTAAACTTAAACAATTAGTTTTAAAATATTGCGTCACTGTTGGTCTGTCCAATGCCCAATTTAAAGGTGTCTTATATGATTCGACTGAATTTCCAAGGAATTGGTACTTTCAATACAAGTCACTTACAGATGATAGAAAGCCTGAGTCTAAGCTTAAACGAGTCTCTATTGATAACGGTCAAGTTAAGATAATTCCTAAAAAACTAGAGATTCCTTGACCCATTTCCAGGCCTCGTCGATATGTCATTCTTGTACCTCCAACTAAAGCATCGTCTTCCAAAAGTGTTGAGTTACCTCCACTAGAAGAAGTTAGTCTTTCTGAACCACATCTGTCCCCGACTGAGTTGTATATACCCGAATCAAAACCTTTTTTAGCTGTAAATAAAACGCATCGTATTTCTCATACTAAATATCCTCCGATTGAAGAATGGCAGTATGGAAACCATCGTTTTGTAAAAGGTGGGAAATGGCCCCTAAGACAAAGTTTTGCACTACCTCTTCTACATCCAAACAGCCAACAACACGAGCTGATTGTGCTCCTCTCATAGAACATAATGCACAAAACACCACTGATTTAGATCAAACTTACCAAATAGGTGATTACCTTACAACATGGTGTGCGCATGCAGAAGAAGTTCTGGATGATCTAGGATCCCAGAGTGAGTTAATTTTGTCTAATCTTAAGCTTCTACATGATGAACAACAAGAAGAAAAGCACAGAAGAGAAGCCAAAGAAAGAAAGAAAAAAGAAAAGAAAATGAGAGAATCCAAGGCACCCAAATTCTCTATATCTATGGATACGCCTAATTATTGGGATATAGATGAAAAACAAGAAAGAAGTGAAGCTGAGTCTAGTTCACAAGCTGAACACAGATTAGAGCCAGTAAAGTCAATCAATTTTCAAAATCCAAAAAGTGAAATAGCCACTTTAGAAAATGCTGCCTCTAAATTTCCTTCCTTCATTTTTCCATCTCTCCAAAAATCCAATGTATTTCGTGAAGTCCATAAATACCCAAGGGTTGAAGAAGATCTTTTTGCAGCCAATTCTGCTGGATATGTTATTGATTTAGACAAATCTACAAATCCAGCTGAATCTATTCGAATTTGGATTGGTGCCCTCTATCATATGCAAGTTGTCTCCAGATTAGATAATATTTCTATTTTTGCATTAGCAGAGAAAAGAATGGCCAGGATTGTCCATGATTGGTGGATGGGACCATCAGAAGAAGAAAGGATGAATGTAGATGCTGCAGGATTAGCTACATTAGAATTGCTACTCAAAACTTAGTTTGTTCCTGAACTAGCTGATGAAAGGAAACAAATTATAATAGATCTAATAATAATGGAGTTAAAAGATTTGAATTTTTTAGAACAATTTGGTAATGATTATATGGAAAAGATTTATAAAGCTAATCTTACCAATGATTCTATTCAAAAGATTTCCTTTTTGTCAAAACTGCCTGGAAAATTAGGTGATATGATAATGAAAGATCTGGAAGTTCAAGGCAAAAATATTGATCAAACTTATTGGATAGATCTCTTATTCAGGTGTCAAGAAAAGGCTAAATATCTTTGTTGGCAGAAGAAAGCTCAAGACTTTTCTCCTGGTCTTGATGTTTTCTGTTTTGTATTAGCATGGACACCATTTAAAAAGAGAAAATCCAAAAGGTATCGTAAGTTTAGAACCAAGAGAGTAGGCAACCCCAGAAGACCATTCAGAAAGTTCAAATATTTGAAAAAACGTAGGAAACCAAAACGAGACAATGCATGTTTTATATGTAAGCAAGAAGGTCACTTTGCTCGAAAATGTCCAAAAGGCTTTTCGAACAAGTTGAAAGCATGCATCGAAATTGATGAATTTGTAGATAACTTGTCTATTGTTGATTCCCAAGATGAAGTATCAGATGTATATATCCTAACTGATGCTTCCCTGTCTGATACTGAGTCAGTCCCAGATATTTGTAAGAAAGCGAATATTTTCTATGATTGTTCTGAATCAGAAAATGAACCTGAATTGCACTTCAGCGATGAATATAGCTTCAATGACTATACAGATGAGACATCTGAAGATTTTTCATATGATACTGTCTCTGTTCTAAACTCAGTTTCTATAGAACAAGGTACAAAGAATTCAATATCCGTTTTAAATTCTCTGCCTCCACAATCCACGTTGAATTCTTTCTGCCCGTATCCAAAGACAGTTTCTCCCTCATCCTCATCTCTGCCTATTTCCACATCTATTAATACAGATGAAAGTTCATTTCTCAAAAAATATTGTTAAGACTAACAATCTTCTATATATTCCTGTTGAAGTTCTCGCCAAAGGAGAATGGATTGCTATGGATGCTTTCATCAACACTAGCGGCTCCAATAATTTAGCCTGCCCCTCATTATTTAAAGGTTTATGGAAGCCTTTACAGAATATTTTGATTTCTGAGACCATTGGTGGCTCCGTTAATCTCACCCATTATGTTGATAATGTTTCTTTGAAAATTGGGGGGAGTATTGTCAAAATTTCTGCAATTCAACATTATGATGTCTCTACAAGTTTGTTTCTTGGAATGCCATTTATTAATTCTGTATTGCATGTTACAATTAGCGAAGATAAAATCATCTTCAATATAAAAAAGAAGGCAATTTCAGTTCCAAGATTGATTTAACCACTCCAAATATTCTGTCTCCCATGTGTGGTCTTGTTGTTCTTGAGAATCTTGGTACATGTCTATGAACACGGTTGGCTTTTCTTCAGATACCTTCTCTTTTCCTTTTGAGGTGGCGGCTTTTTCTTTTGTCAAGATGATAGAAGATTCTTCTTTTAGTGGTGCCTGTGAGGATTGTCTTGTATCAAACTTTATCGTATCTATCATGACATAGAGATTATTTTGTGGGGAGATGTACTCATTATCAACCTTTATCCATCTGTTAACATAAGTCATTGGATCAATTTCTATGTCAAGAAAGGAATCTTTCTTGATTTCACTGAACTCAGGCATTGTTAGGACTGACAATTCAAATCCATCTAATAATTCCCACTTGAAGATTTGAAACATGTTGAACGAGCGTTCTATGGCGCATTGGATCCACAGCTTGCAGTTATGATTGATATTCTCTTGTTGTTTCCATCCTAATTCAAAATTCATAGAAGAGCAAACTTTAGTTGATAATAACAAATTTATCAAACATACCACATCATCACTCCAATTTCCGGCCATGACACTAATAATAATTAATGCCTTTTGATTAATCAACAACTTAATTACTCCAAATCTTCCTTGAAGTCTCTCTAATGTTCAGATCATGGACAATTTTTCTGGTAACCTGAGCCTATGAAATTCTTTTAGCCAAAGAGTAATTTTCTTGATTTCTTCTTGATTGTTGGCTATTATGGATGCCGCAACTCTGTTTGGTCCATATTGTTGTGCAAAAGGATTTGGGACAATAGGATTCGAATTCTAAACTTTGATAGTCCCATGGTGTAGAGAATGTTCTTAGATACTGTAATGTTCTTTCAACACATTGAGAGGCTCTGGTCTGTGGCTTCTTTTGGCAACAACCATTTTTTATTTCCCAATCTGCAAATGGTTCAAAAAGTTCATATTGGGGAAATGAATCATACCTGCAAAATTTTTATCATTTCTTTGAAGAAATGCAGCATCAAGTTCTTCAAAGAGATCAGGAATTCTTAAAGATTTTAAAAATCTTCCAACCCTTTCGGTCATATTAATTTCATCCAAATATAACATTTTGGCAGAGGTGTAAACAACAAAAGAGAAATCTATTCCTCCAATTATCTGATAATAATTCAAAGATTGCAAAACTTTGATCATGGCTTCAGTGTATTCTTTGGTCCAGTAGTCATCAAGAGTCTTAAAATAAATTTTTACTTTCATGTTAGGTAGAGGATATACCTTTACCAACTCTTCATCTAGACCCAACATAACACCTACATTTTTGGACTGCCAGGTTTGACATCTATGTATCCACTGATTTCTTCTAAGTCTCAGTGCAATAACCTTTTTGATTTCATCAACCAAATCGCCAAGAACTAATTCAAGAATATGAAATATTTTGACAAAGGTTTCGAAATTATCATCAACAGGAGTCTTACCAGGAAGACTAAAAATATCGGTTCTTTGCCGGTGAACATGGACTTTGTTCATTTCTCTGGTAAGAGAATCAGCCAAATAATTGGAGTTACTTGGAACCCATTCAACATCAAAATCATACATTTGAAACCAAATTTTCCATACCAAGAGTCGTCTTCTTGCGAGTTGTTTTGAAATTTTTGCTGATAAGAAATATTTGAAATTCATCGAATCTGTTCTTATTAGGAACTTGGCAAGGTCTAAATATAACTCAAATTTCTGTATGCCATTGAAAATGGCAAGAGTTTCTTTTTCTGCTGGAAAATAATTTTTCTGGTGAATTAAAAATTCTCTAGATGCATATGCACACAAAGTTTCTTCTTTTTCTCCCTTTCTTTCAAAAAGGACTGTTGCCCAAAAATTATAAGAGGTGTCAGTCTGAAGGATAAGGAATTCATTACCTGGAGGATTAAGCTCTGGGAGATTTTCACATTCAGCCTTTAAAAATTGAACTGCTTTAGTAGCTTCTGATGACCATCTAGAATGCAAATGCTTGCGAATTGGAGCAGTTTTTTCTGATAGTCTAGGAATATATTTATGTACATAGTTTAAAATTCCTAGAAATCGCTGAATCATTTTTACATCTTGCAATTGATCAGGAAATTCAGATAGCTTGGTCAATATATGGGGCTACATTTGAATTTTTCCATTAATAACATGAATACCTAAAAAATCAATACTATCTTGAAACAGAAGCATTTTCTTTTTGGACAAAACAATACCATGTTGTTTTGCTTCTTCAAGGAATGTCTATAAATGCTTCAGATGTGATTCAATATCTTGATTGTGAACCAAAATATCATCAATATATACAATAACAAAATCATATTTACCAAATATATGATCCATTCTTCTTTGAAAGAACGATGGAGCATTCTTCAGACCAAACAGAACTACTTTACATTGGTAAAAACCTGCGGGACATGTGAAAGCGGTTTTGTGGCAATCTTCTTCTTTGATTTGTATCTGGTAATAACTAGATTTCATGTCGAACTTACTGAAGATCTTGTTGTTCTGGATTTTCTGCATTATTTTTTCCTGGCGTGGCAGAGGATAATTAAAGCTCTTTGTGATTGCATTCAAAGGCTTGTAATTAATAACCATTCTATCCTTTCCTCTGACTATTTCAGAGTGGTTTTTCACCACAAAAGCAGAACGGGAATAATGTGAAGAACTAGGTTCAATCAACTGAAGTTGCAGTAGTTCTTCAATCTGCTTTCTTATTTCCTTTTCATCGTTTGATGTGCAGGGTATCAATTTTCCTTTAACCCCGTTATGACGGAGAGTGATTATGTCTTGCTGGGGACTCTCTACACTCCAGAATGCTTGAGGATTCTCAGAACAACATTTCAACAATTCATCGAAAATAATCATTTGTTCAGGAGACCAATTAGGATTTTGATTTGCTTTTTGTTTTGACTGATTCCTTTTCTCATAAATCTGCAATACTTCTTGCCAATCATGGGACTCATTTTGGGGTTTTTTGATCCCTGCTTTCTTTTGATTATGTTCCTTTCTAGCTTCGGAATTAGCAGGGTCAATCTTGGAACTGAAATTGCCTTCTTTTTTATATTGAAGATGATTTTATCTTCACTAATTGTAACAGGTAATACAAAATTAATAAATGGAATTCCACTTATTAATGTACTCACCAAACTTATGACAATGCACGTATAGGAACTATTATGGGTAATCTTTCCACTGGATGTCAATATGGTACCATATTCCCTGATTATTCAATTAGTCTAAATGATGTCCATCTCAAAGATTGTTGGAAACTCTTGGTGGGAGTTCAAGGTCTTAAAATCATAGAAGATAGTGAGTATCTTTCTACACTAGTTCAAGCTTCTTTTCAGCTAACCAACATGGCTCATCCTAAACTTAAACAACCTGTTTTAAAAGATTGTGTCATTGTTGGTCTATCCAATGCCTAAGTTGAAGGTGTCTTATATGATTTGACTGAATTGCCAAGGAATTGGTACTTTCAATACAAGTCACTTACAGATGACAGAAAGCTTGAGTCTAAGCTTAAACGAGTCTCTATTGATAATGGTCAAGTCAAGATAATTCCTTAAAAGCTAGAGATTCCTCGACCCATTGCCAGGCCTCGTCGATATGTCATTCCTGTACCTCCAACTAAAGCATCGTCTTCCAGAAGTGTTGAGTTACCTCCACTACAAGAAGTTAGTCTTTCTGAACCACTATTGTCCCTGACTGAGTTGTATATACCCGAATCTAAACCTTTTTTAGCTTTAAATAAAATGCATCGTATTTCTCATACTCAATATCCTCCGGTTGAAGAATGGCAGTATGCAAACCGTCGTTTTGTAAAAGGTGGGAAATGGCCCCCTAAGACAAAGTTTTGCACTACTTCTTCTACATCCAAACAACCAGCAACACGAGCTGATTGTGCTCCTCTCATAGAACATAATGCATAAAACACCACTGATTTAGATCAAACTTACCAAATAGGTAATTACCTTACAACATGGTGTGCGCATGCAGAAGAAGTTCTGGATGATCTAGGATCCCAGAGTGAGTTAATTTTGGCTAATCCTAAGCTTCTACATGATGAACAACAAGAAGAAAAGCACAAAAGAGAAGCCAAAGAAAGAAAGAAAAAAGAAAAGAAAAGGAGAAAATCCAAGGCACCCAAATTCTCTATATCTACGGATACGCCTAATTAATGGGATATAGATGAAAAACAAGAAAGAAGTGAAGTTGAGTCTAGTTCACAAGCTGAACACAGATTAGAGCCAGTAAAGTCAATCAATTTTCAAAAGCCAGAAAGTGAAATAGCCACTTTAGAAAATGCTTCCTCTAAATTTCCTTCCTTCATTCTGCCATCTCTCCAAAAAGCCAATGTACTTCGTGAAGTCCATAAATACCCAAAGGGTTGAACAAGATTTGTTTGCACCCAATTCCACTGGATATGTTCTCGATTTAGACAAATCTACAAATCCAGCCGAATCTATTCGAATTTGGATTGGTGCCCTCTATCAGATGCAAGTTGTCTCCAAATTAGATAATATTTCTATTTTTGCATTACCAGAGAAAAGAATGGCCGGGATTATCCATGACTGGTGGATGGGACCATCAGAAGAAGAAAGGATGAATGTAGCTACTGCAGGATTAGCTACATTAGAATTGCTACTCAAAACTCAGTTTGTTCCTGAACCAGCTGATGAAAGGAAACAAATTATAACAGATCTAACAAGAATGGAATTAAAAGATTTGAAGTTTTTAGAACAATTTGGTAATGATTATATGGAAAAGATTTATAAAGCTAATCTTACCAATGATTCTACTCAAAATATTTCCCTTTTGTCAAAACTGCCTGGAAACTTAGGTGATATGATAATGAAAGATCTGGAAGTTCAAGGTGAAAATATTGATCAAACTTATTGGATAGATCTCTTATTCAGGTGCCAAGAAAAGGTTAAATATCTTTGTTGGCAGAAGAAAGCTCAAGACTTTTCTCCTGGTCTTGATGTTTGCCGTTCTGTATTACCATGGACACCATTTAAAAAGAGAAAATCCAAAAGGTATGGTAAGTTCAGAACAAAGGGAGTAGCCAACCCCAGAACACCATTCAGAAAGTTCAAATATTTGAAAAAACGTAGGCAACCAAAACAAGACAATGCATGTTTTATATGTAAGCAAGAAGGCCACTTTGCCCAAAAATGTCCAAAAAGCTCTTCGAACAAGTTGAAAGTGTTTTATATGATCTGACTAAATTTCCAAGCAATTGGTACTTACAATACAAGTCACTTATTTGTGGTATCAAAGCCCTATTCTAGTCCTGAGTTATAAACTACTGAGAAAGTCTAAAGCCATCCAGGAAGCCTTCGAAAAGCTTTTCTTTTAAAATTGCTGAGTAGATAAACGCTGCTTTAGTCAATCTCTAGTATAGTTTGTAAACATGGCCAATTTGTTTCGCTCTTTCTCATCCATCGATTGAAAAGTCATAGCTGAAGTTTCTACTCGCTCTCTTGAATCTGATATAGAAACTACTGAAAATCATGAAGCTATTGAAAATATCGAGAGTTGGAAACCTCCTACTCTCCATGCTATAGATGTCTACAAAATGCCTTTGTCCTTTGTTTTTAAACGTAAATCTTTTTTGAAAGAGGTAGAAGTTACTATAAAAATTTCTGGTCCCGTAGTTCAAATAATTGCCTTGAATTTATTCTCTGATGATGAGATTAAAAAATTTCGACAATATGTTAAGGATCAGAAGTATGCTTATCTTCATTTTGGTGGTATAAGAATTGGTCTGGCTCCTCTGTTCCAACATGGATTAAATACCCCCCGCATTGCTGAACTCTTTGATACCCGTCACCAAACTTATGACAATGCACGTATAGGAACTATTATGGGTAATCTTTCCATTGGATGTCAATACGGTACCATATCCCTGATTATTCAATTAGTTTGAATGATGTCCATCTCAAAGATTGTTGGAAACTCTTGGTGGGAGTTCAAGGTCTTAAAATGATAGAAGATAGTGAGTATCTTTCTACATTAGTTCAAGCTTCTTTTCAGCTAACCAACACGGCTCATCCTAAACTTAAACAGCCTGTTTTAAAAAATTGTGTCACTGTTGGTCTATCCAATGCCCAAGTTGAAGGTGTCTTATATGATCTGATTGAATTGCCAAGAAATTGGTACTTTCAATACAAGTCACTTACAGATAACAGAAAGCCATAGTCGAAGCTTAGACGAATCTCTATTGATAATGGTCAAGTCAAGATAATTCCTAAAAAACTAGAGATTCCTCGACCCATTGCCAGGCTTCATCGATATGTCATTCCTATACCTCCAACTGAAGCATCGTCTTCCAGAAGTGCTGAGTTACCTCCACTAGAAGAAGTTAGTCTTTTTGAACCATAGTTGTCCTCAATTGAGTTGTATATACCCGAATCAAAACCTTTTTTAGCTGTAAATAAAATGCATCGTATTTCTCATACTCAATATCCTCTGGTTGAAGAATTGCAGTATGCAAATCGTCGCTTTGTAAAAGGTGGGAAATGGCCCCCTAAGACAAAGTTTTGCACTACTTCTTCTACATCCAAACAGCTAGCAACATGAGCTGATTGTTCTCCTCTCATAGAACATAATGCACAAAACACCACTGATTTAGATCAGACTTACCAAATAGGTAATTACCTTACAACATGGTGTGCGCATGTAGAAGAAGTTCTGGATGATCTAGGATCCCAGAGTGAGTTAATTTTGGCTAATCTTAAGCTTCTACATGATGAAAAACAAGAAGAAAAGCACATAAGAGAAGCCAAAGAAAGAAAGAAAAAAGAATAGAAAAGGAGAGAATCCAAGGCACCCAAATTCTCTATATCTATGGATACGCCTAATTATTGGGATATAGATGAAAAACAAGAAAGAAGTGAAGCTGAGTCTATTTCACAAGCTGAACATAGATTAGAGCCAGTAAAGTCAATCAATTTTCAAAAGCCAAAAAGTGAAATAACAACTTTAGAAAATGCTGTCTCTAAATTTCCTTCCTTCATTCTGCCATCTCCCCAAAAAGCCAATGTACTTCGTGAAGTCCATAAATACCCAAGGGTTGAAGAAGATATGTTTGCAGCCAATTCCACTGGATATGTTCTCGATTTAGACAAATCTACAAATCCAGCCGAATCGATTTGAATTTGGATTGGTGCCCTCTATCAGATGCAAGTTGTCTCCAGATTAGATAATATTTCTATTTTTGCCTTAGTAGAGAAAAGAATGGTCGGGATTGTCCATGACTGGTGGATGGGACCATCAGAAGAAGAAAGGATGGCTGTAGCTGCTGCAGGATTAGCTACATTAGAATTTCTACTCAAAACTCAGTTTTTCCTGAACCAGTTGATGAAAGGAAACAAATTATAACAGATCTAACAAGAATGGAATTAAAAGATTTGAAGTTTTAAGAACAATTTGGTAATGATTATATAGTAAAGATTTATAAAACTAATCTTACCAATGATTCTACTCAAAAGATTTCCTTTTTGTCAAAACTGCCTGGAAACTTAGTTGATATGATAATGAAATATCTGGAAGTTCAAGGCAAAAAGATTGATCAAACTTATTGGATAGATCTCTTGATGTTTTCCATTTTGTATTACCATGGACACCATTTAAAAAGAGAAAATCCAAAAGGTATGGTAAGTTCAGAACCAAGAGAGTAGGCAACCCCAGAAGACCATTCAGAAAGTTCAATATTTGAAAAAACACAGGCAAACAAAACGAGACAATGCATGTTTTATATGTAAGCAAGAAGGTCACTTTTCCCGAAAATGTCCAGAAATCTCTTCGAACAAGTTGAAAGCATGCATCGAAATTGATGAATTTGTAGATAACTGGCTTATTGTTGATTCCCAAGATGAAGTATAAGATGTATATATCCTAACTGATGCTTCCCTGTCCGATATTGAGTCAGTCCCAGATATTTGTTAGAAAATGGATATTTGCTATGATTGTTCTGAATCAGAAAATGAACCTAAATTGCACTTCAACAGTGAATATAGCTCCGACGACTATACAGATGGGACATCTGAAGACTTTTCAGATGATATTGTCTCTGTTCTAAATTCTGTTTTTATAGAACAAGGTACAAAGAATTCAATATCCATTTTAAATTCTCTGCCTCCATAATCCTCGTTGAATTCTTTCTGCCCGTATCCAAAGACAGTTTCTCCCTCATCCTCATCTTTGCCTATTTCCACATTTGTTAATACAGAAAAAAGTTCATTTCTCAAAAAGATTGTTAAGACTAACAATCTTCTACACCTTCCTTTTGAAGTTCTCATCAAAGGAGAATGGATTGTTGTGGATGCTTTCATCGACACCGGCGACTCCAATAATTTAGCCCGCCCCTCATTATTTAAATGTTTATGGAAGCCTTTACAGAATATTTTGATTTCTGAGACCATTGGTGGCTCCGTTAATCTCACCCATTATGTTGATAATGTTTCTTTGAAAATTGGGGGGAGTATTGTCAAAATTTTTGCAATTAAACATTATGATGCCTCTGCAAGTTTGTTTCTTGGAATGCCCTTTATTAATTTTGTATTTCCTGTTACAATTGGTGAAGATAAAATCATCTTCAATATAAAAAAGAAGGCAATTTCAGTTCCAAGATTGACCCTGGCTAATTCCGAAGCTAGAAAGGAACATAGTCAAAAGAAAGCAGGGATCAAAAAACCCGAAAATGAGTCCCATGATTGGCAAGAAGTATTGCAGATTTATCAGAAAAGGAGTCAGACAAAACAAAAAGCAAATCGAAATCCTGATTGGTCTCCTGAACAAATGATTATTTTTGATGAATTTTTGAAATGTTGTTATGAGAATCCTCAAGCATTCTGGAATGTAGAGAGTCCCCAGTAAGACATAATCACTCTCCATGATAACGGGGTTAAAGGCAAATTGATACCCTACACTCCAAATGATGAAAAGGAAATAAGAAAGCAGATTGAAGAACTACTGCAACTTCAGTTGATTGAACCTAGTTCTTCACATTATTCTTGTTCTGCTTTCGTGGTGAGAAACCACTCTGAAATAGTCAGAGGAAAGGATAGAATGGTTATTAGTTACATGCCTTTGAATGCAATCACAAAGAGCTTTAATTATCCTCTGCCACGCTAGGAAACAATAATATAGAAAATCCAGAACAGCAAGATCTTCAGTGAGTTCGACATGAAATCTAGTTATTACCATATACAAATCAAAGAAGAAGATCACCACAAAACCGCTTTCACATGTCTCGTAGGTTTTTACCAATGGAAAGTAGTTCCATTTGGTCTGAAGAATGATCCAACGTTCTTTCAGAGAAGAATGGATCATATATTTGGTAAATATGATTTTATTGTTGTATATATTGATGATATTTTGGTTCACAGTCAAGATCTTGAATCACATCTGAAGCATTTATAGACATTCCTTGAAGAAGCAAAACAACATGGTATTGTTTTGTCCGAAAAGAAAATGCTTCTGTTTCAAGACAATATTGATGTTTTAGGTATTCATGTTATCAATGGAAAAATTTAGATGCAGCCCCATGTATTGACCAAGCTATCTGAATTTCCTGATCAATTGCAAGATGTAAAAATGATTAAGTGATTTCTAGGAATTTTAAACTATGTACATAAATATATTCCTAGACTGCCAGAAAAAACTGCTCCAATTCACAAGCATTTGCATTCTGGATGGTCACCAGAAGCTTCTAAAGCAGTTCAATTGTTAAACGCTGAATTTCAAAATCTCCTAGAGCTTAAATCTCTAGGTAATGGATTCCTTATCCTTTAGACTAACGCCTTTGATAATTTTTGCGCAGCAGTCCTTTTTGAAAGAAAGGGAGAAAAAGAAGAAACTTTGTGTGCATATGCATCTGGAGAATTTTTAATTCACCAGAAAAATTATTTTCCAGCAAAAAAAGAAACTCTTGCCATTTTCAATGGCATACAAAAATTTGAGTTATATTTAGGCCCTGCCAAGTTCCTGATAAGAACAGATTCGATGAATTTGAAATATTTCTTATCAGCAAAAATTTCAAAATAACTCGCAAGAGGACAACTCTTGGCATGGCATATTTGGTTTCAAATGTATGAATTTTATGTTGAATGGGTTTTAGGTAACTCCAATTATTTGGCTGATTCTCTTACTAGAGAAATGAACAAAGTCCATTTTCACCGGCAAAGAACCAATATTTTTAGTCTTCCTGGTAAGACTCCTGCTGATGATAATTTTGAAACATTTGTCAAAAGATTCCAGATTCTTGAATTAGTTCTTGGCGATTTGGTTGATGAAATCAAAAAGGTTATTGGACTGAGACTTAGAAGAAATCAGTGGATACAGAGATGTCAAGCATGGCAGTCCAAAAATGTTGGTGTTCTGTTGGGTCTAAATGAAGAGTTGGTAAAGGTATATCCTCTACCTAACATGAAAGTAAAAATTTATTTTAAGACTCTTGATGACTACTGGACCAAAGAATACACTGAAGCCATGATCAAAGTTTTGCAAACTTTGAATTATTATAAGATAATTGGAGGAATAGATTTCTCTTTTGCTGTTTACACCTCTGCCAAAATGTTAGATTTGGATGAAATTAATATGACCGAAAGGGTTGGAAGATTTTTAAAATCTCTAAGAGTTCCTGATCTCTTTGAACAACTTGATGCTGCATTTCTTCAAAGAAATGATGAAAATTTTGCAGGTATCGATTCATTTCCCCAATATGAACTTTTTGAACCATTTGTAGATTGGGAACTAAAAAATGACCGTTGCTAAAAGAAGCCATAGACCATAGCCTCTCAATGTGTTGAAAGAACATTACAGTATCTAAGAACATTCTCTACACTGTGGGACTATCAAAGTTTAGAATTCCAAAATCCTATTGTCCCAAATCCTTTTGCACAACTATATGGACCAAACAAAGTTACGACATCCGTAATAGCCAACAATCAAGAAGAAATCAATAAAATTACTCTTTGGCTAAAAGAATTTCATAGCCTCAGGTTACCAGAAAAATTGTCCATGATCCAAACATTAGAGAGACTTCAAGGAAGATTTGGAGTAATTAAGTTGCTGATTAATCAAAAGGCATTAATTACTATTAGTGTCATGGCCGGAAATTGGAGTGATGATGTGGTATGTTTGATAAATTTCTTATTATCAACTAAGGTTTGCTCTTCTATGATTTTTGAATTAGGATGGCAACAACAAGAGAATATCAATCATAACTGCAAGCTGTGGATCCAATGCGTCATAGAAAGCTTTGTCAACATGTTTCAAATCTTCAAGTGGGAATTATTAGATGGAGTTGAATTGTCAGTCCTAACAATGCCTGAGTTCCGTAAAAGCAAGAAAGATTCCTTTCTTGACATAGAAACTGATCCAATGGCTTATGTTAACAGATGGATAAAGGCTTATAATGAGTACATCTTCCCACAAAAGAATCTCTATGTCACGACAGATACGATAAAGTTTGATACAGGACGATCCTCACGGGCACCACTAAAAGAAGAATCTGCTATCATCTCCACAAAAGAAAAAGCCGCCACCTCAAAAGGAAAAGAGAAGGTATCTGAAGAAAATGCAACCGTGTTCGTAGACATGTACCAAGATGCTCAAGAAGAACAAGACCACACACGGGAGACAAAATATTTGGAGTGGTTAAATATATCTTGGCAAAAGCAAAAGCTTCCCTCTTCCTCATCTGAACCTGACCATGATTCTGGATATGATAGTGACCGAAGCCCAAAAGGACTTTGGTAGTGCACCTTTCTTTTTCATTATTGTACTCGAGAATATTGAGAAGACACCCTCTATTTTAAGTAATGTCTAACAAGGACCCTCAATAATTCTCATATGTTTTTACTTATAAGTATGAGTCTTGCAGATAGAGAGTGCGTTAGAGAGTGTGAGTGTGTGTGAGTGTTTGTATTCTATGTTGTAAGAGACCAGAGACTGGAAGGCTCTACTCTCTGAGGCATAACTTGATATGTAACAATCTTCTTGAATTAATACTGAAGCCTGCTAGGCCGCCTGTCTGAGGATAGTTTGTTCCAATATCATAGCAAAGCAAGATTGTAAAGCGAGTTGAAGAAGTCGTGTGTCCTCGTATTTCTCGAGCTGGTGTGAGGAATTTCAGCATACTCTTCAGAGGTTCAAGTAACTTACTGAGTCCATGATCTTATTTGTGGTATGTATCAAAATTGATGAATTTGGAGATAACTAGTCTATTGTTGATTCCCAAGATGAAGTATCATATGTATATATCCTAACTGATGCTTCCCTGTTCGATATTGAGTCAGTCCTAGATATTTGTCAGAAAATGAATATTTTCTATGATTGTTCTGAATCAGAAAATGAACATGAATTGCACTTCAGCGATGAATATCGCTCTGATGACTATACAGATGAGACATCTAAAGATTTTTCAGATGATACTGTCTCTGTTCTAAACTCTGTTTCTACAGAACAAGGTACAAAGAATTCAATATCTGTTTTAAATTCTCTACCTCCACAATCCACGTTGAATTGCTCCTACCCGTATCCAAAGACAGTTTCTCCCTCATCCTCATCTCTGCCTATTTCCACATCTGTTAATACAGACGAAAGTTCTTTTCTCAAAAAGATTGTTAAGACTAACAATCTTCTATATATTCGTGTTGAAGTTCTCGTCAAAGGAGAATGGATTGTTGTGGATGCTTTCATTGACACTGGTGGCTCCAATAATTTAGCTCGCCCCTCATTATTTAAAGGTTTATGGAAGCCTTTACAGAATATTTTGATTTCTGAGACCATTGGTGGCTACGTTAATCTCACCCATTACGTTGATAATGTTTCTTTGAAAATTGGGGGGAGTATTGTCAAAATTTTTGCAATTCAACATTATGATGCCTCTGCAAGTTTGTTTCTTGGAATGCCATTTATTAATTATGTATTTCCTGTTACAATTAGTGAAGATAAAATCATCTTCAATATAAAAAAGAAGGCAATTTCAGTTCCAAGATTGACCCTGGCAAATTCTGAACCTAGAAAGGAACATAGTCAAAAGAAAGCAGGGATCAAAAAACCCCAAAATGAGCCCATGATTGGAAAGAAGTATTGCAGATTTATGAGGAAAGAGTCAGTCAAAACAAAAAGCAAATCGAAATCTTGATTAGTCTCCTAAGCAAATGATTATTTTCGATGAATTGTTGAAATGTTGTTCTGAGAATCCTCAAGCATTCTGGAGTGTAGAGAGTCCCCAGCAAGACATAATCACTCTCCATGACAACGGGGTTAAAGGAAAATTTATACCCTGCACTCCAAATGATGAAAAGGAAATAAGAAATCAGATTGAAGAACTACTGCAACTTCAGTTGATTTAACCTAGTTCTTCACATTATTCCTGTTCTGCTTTCGTGGTGAGAAACCACTTTGAAATAGTCAGAGGAAATGATAGAATGGTTATTAATTACATGCCTTTGAATGCAATCACAAAGAGCTTTAATTATCCTCTACCATTCCAGGAAACAATAATGCAGAAAATCCAAAACAACAAGATCTTCAGTAAGTTCAACATGAAATCTGGTTATTACCAGATACAAATCAAAGAAGAAGATTGCCACAAAACCACTTTCACATGTCCCGCGGGTTTTTACCAATGGAAAGTAGTTCCGTTTGGTCTGAAGAATGCTCCAACGTTCTTTCAGAGAATAATGTATCATATCTTTGGTAAATATGATTTTATTGTTGTATATATTGATGATATTTTGGTTCACAGTCAAGATCTTGAATCACATCTGAAGCATTTATAGACATTCCTTGAAGAAGCAAAACAACATGGTATTGTTTTGTCCGAAAAGAAAATGCTTATGTTTCAAGACAATATTGATTTTTTAGGTATTCATGTTATTAGTGGAAAAATTCAGATGTAGCCCCATGTATTGACCAAGCTATCTAAATTTCCTGATCAATTGCAAGATGTAAAAATGATTCAGCAATTTCTAGGAATTTTAAACTATGTACATAAATATATTCCTAGACTGTCAGAAAAAAATGCTCCAATTCGCAAGCATTTGCATTCTGGATGGTCACCAGAAGCTACTAAAGAAGTTCAATTGTTAAAGGCTGAATGTCAAAATCTCCCAGAGCTTAAACCTATGGGTAATGGATTCCTTATCCTTCAGACTGACGCCTCTGATAATTTTTGGGTAGCAGTCCTTTTTGAAAGAAAGGGAGAAAAAGAAGAAACTTTGTGTGCATATGCATCTAGAGAATTTTTAATTCACCAGAAAAATTATTTTCCAGCAGAAAAAGAAACTCTTGCCATTTTCAATGGCATACAGAAATTTGAGTTATATTTAGCCCCTGCCAAGTTCCTGATAAGAACAGATTCGATGAATTTCAAATATTTCTTGTCAGCAAAAATTTCAAAACAACTCGCAAGAGGACGACTCTTGGAATGGAAAATTTGGTTTCAAATGTATGATTTTGATGTTGAATGGGTTCCAGGTAACTCCTATTATTTGGCTGATTCTCTTTCGAGAGAAATGAACAAAGTCCATGTTCATCGGCAAAGAACTGATATTTTTAGTCTTCTTGGTAAGACTCCTGCTGATGATAACTTCGAAACCTTTGTCAAATGATTTCAGATTCTTGAATTAGTTCTTGGCGATTTGGTTGATGAAATCGAAAAGGTTATTGGACTGAGACTTAGAAGAAATCAGTTGATATAGAGATGTCAAGCCTGGCAGTCCAAAAATGTTGGTGTTCTGTTGGGTCTAGATGTAGAGTTGGTAAAGGTATATCCTCTACCTAACATGAAAGTAAAAATTTATTTTAAGACTCTTGATGACTACTAGACCAAAGAATACATTGAAGCCATGATCAAAGTTTTGCAAACTTTGAATTATTATCAGATAATTGGAGGAATAGATTTCTCTTTCGCTGTTTAGGCCTCTGCCAAATGTTGGATTTGGGTGAAATTAATATGACTGAAAGCGTTGGAAGATTTTTAAAATCTTTAATAATTCCTGATCTCTTTGAAGAACTTGATGCTGCATTTCTTCAAAGAAATGATGAAAATTTTGCAGGTACTAATTCATTTCCCCAATATGAACTTTTTGAACTATTTGTAGATGGGAAATAAAAAATGGCCGTTGCCAAAAGAAGCCACAGACCAGAGCCTCTCAATGTGTTGAAAGAACATTACAGTATCTAAGAACATTCTCTACACCATGGGACTATCAAAGTTTAGAATTCCGAAATCCTATTGTCCCAAGTCCTTTTGCACAACTATATGGACCAGACAGAGTTGTGGCATCTGTAATAGCCAACAATCAAGAAGAAATCAAGAAAATTACTCTTTGGCTAAAAGAATTTCATAGCCTTAGGTTACTAGAAAAATTGTCCATGATCCGAACATTAAAGAGACTTCAAGGAGGATTTGGAGTAATTAAGTTGCTAATTAATCAAAAGATATTAATTACTATTAGTGTCATGGCCGGAAATTGGAGTGATGATGTGGTATGTTTGATAAATTTGTTATTATTAACTAAGGTTTGCTCTTCTATGATTTTTGAATTAGGATGGCAACAACAAGAGAATATCAATCATAACTGCAAGCTGTGGATCCAATGCGCCATAGAATGCTCTATAAGCATGTTTCAAATCTTCAAGTGGGAATTATTAGATGAAGTTGAATTGTCAGTCCTAACAATGCCTAAGTTCCGTAAAAGCAAGAAAGATTCATTTCTTGACATAGAAATTGATCCAATGGCTTATGTTAATAGATGGACAAAGGCTGATAATGAGTACATCTTCCCACAAAAGAATCTCTATGTCAGAACAGATACAATAAAGTTTGATACAAGACAATCCTCACGGGCACCACTAAAAGAAGAATCTTCTGTCATCTCCACAAAAGAAAAAGTCGCCACCTCAAAAGGAAAAGAGAAGGTATCTGAAGAAAAGGCATCCGTGTTTGTAGACATGTACCAATATGCTCAAGAACAACAAGACCACACATGGGAGACAAAATATTTGGAGTGGTTAAATCAATCTTGGCAAAAGCAAAATCTTCCCTCTTCCTCATCCGAACGTGACCATGATTTTGGATATGATAGTGACCGAAGTCCAAAAGGACCTTGGTAGTGCATCTTTCTTTTTAATTATTGTACTCGAGAATATTGAGAAAACATCATCTAGACTAAGTAATGTGTAACAAGGACCCTCAATAATTCTCATATGTGTTTACTTATAAGTATGAGTCTTGTAGATAGAGAGTGCATCAGAGTGTGTGAGTGTGTGTGAGTGTTTGTATTCTATGCTGTAAGAGACCAGAGACTGAAAGGCTCTACTCTCTGAGGCATAACTTGGTATGTAACAATATTCTTGAATTAATACTGAAGCCTGCTGGGCCGCCTGTTTGAGGACAATTTGTTCTAAGATCATAGCAAAGCAAGATTGTAAAGCGAGTTGAAGAAGTCGCGTGTCCTCGCATTTCTTGAGCTGGTGTGTTGAATTTCAGCATACTCTTCATAGGTTCAGGTAAGTTACTAAGTCCATCATCTTATTTGTGGTATCAGTGGTGTTTTGTGCATTATGTTCTATGAGAGGAGCATAATCAGCTCATGTTGTTGGGTGTTTGGATGTAGAAGAGGTAGTGTAAAAATTTGTCTTAGGGGGCCATTTACCACCTTTTACAAAATGACGGTTTTCATATTGCCATTCTTCAACTGGATGATATTGAGTATGAGAAATACGATGCATTTTATTTACAACTAAAAAAGGTTTTGATTCGGGTATATACAACCCAGTCGGGGACAACTGTGGTTCAGAAAGACTAACTTCTTCTAGTGGAGGTAACTCAACACTTCTGGAATGCGATGCTTCAGTTGGAGGTACAGGAATGACATATCGATGAGGCCTGGCAATGGGTCGAGGAATCTCTAGTATTTTAGGAATTATCTTGACTTTACCATTATCAATACAGAAGAGGAGGCCATTGAATCTTGTCCTTGTCCAACAAATATTAGTGATTGCTTTTCTCACTCTTACTTGGGCTTTGTCTTCACCTCAGCTCTGATACCATATTAATTTTAGATAACAATGGCATGTTCTATGCTTTAGAGAAATTTACTTCCATTTTTCTTACTAGCCCAATATCAATTTCCAAATTAGCAATCACATTAACATGATAGTAAATGTATATAGAACATAAATAATAAGTAGAAGACAAGCCAAGATAAGAGGAAACAACATTTGGCGGATGCCAGGGAAAAAACCTAATGTGTGGAAAACCCTTTGATCAAATGTTCTTATTATTCTTCAAAAGATCAGCAGAGGGAGAGAGAGAGTACATCATACAAAATTTACTTTCCCAATCACTGTAAAACAATCCAATCAAACTGCAGTCAACGAGATGCCCTAACCAGAAAGTCAACACTGCTCAAACCAGCAGAAAGTCTCCTCCAAATTAGCTTGGTCAAACCCAGTCAACTCAGCCTCCAAAGAAAGTCCAAATCAACACAAAAAATTCATAAAAAATTCGGTCAAACTCGAACAACGCATAGTCAACTTTGTAGTCAAAGGGCTTGTGCTCAATGCAGGTCAAACGACGACAAATACCTCAATTTCCATGCCAAGAGATGCGACCTAAAGAAATCATAATTTATGCCTGAAAAACACAGTCAAGGGTGGAGTTTGACCTTCGGTCAACGTTGCTATAGATGGCCCAAAACCAGTCCTGTAATTTCAGCCTGAAATTTCGGTCATCCCAAGTCAACAAAGAGAAGAAGAAGAGTTGTTCCTTGCTATATGAACCAATGAGGAGAGGAGAGAGAAATATGTGTTGAGATGATGGTGTCCAAATGAGGAAAAGGTCTCTCCTGTTTATACACAATGTTGAGGGTGAAGAGACACGTTTGTTAGGCTTCATGAGCCTATATTAGACTTCTGGTCGACCTTGACAATTTTTCCATAAAACAAATAAATTAATAATTTCATTCCTACTTGTCAGAATGAGATGATCTTTCGATCAATCTTTCACCTCTCAGAAAGAGGAATCCAATAAAAATATCATCTCCATCATATGAGATCTCTAAGGTGGAGTTTGGCCCTAGTTGCTAATTTTAACAGACTTTGTACCAACAACCATTCTACTTGCTTGGGTATGGATTTTCCCTACTCAAGTTAGCTCTCGAAAGAATTTTCTCACCTTATTCTCTAACAAGTGAGGGTGCCCATAATTATTGAAGGGTTTGATGGCCTACATCTTAATAATTTAAATAAACTGTGATTTCTTCCTTTCCTTTTATAAAAGACAACTAAGTGTGCTCATTTGGTGTTTTATCTAGAACACATTTAGCTCCTGGCTGTAAGGACACAACTTATGTCGTGTCATTTATAGGTATGGGTTGTACCTGCTAGGGTTTTAAGTTTAATCTTCATATGATGGAATTTTTTACTCAATTCTCTCCTTTGTTTCTTTTTTTTCCTTTTCCAAGTATAGTGAGACCACCTTCAATTTTCTTTTCAATGAATTCTAGTTCGAGCCCCCATCTAAATCTTGTTCCAGGTCTTATAATTCACGACCTCTTTGATTTGTTCTGGTTTGTCCCTCCTACTTAGGCAGTAAAGTTTAGTTCTATTAACAATGAAACCCTAACCTTAGGGTTTGTTGTTTCTTTGGATTCTAATCTTAGCTGGGGTTTTTAATTTACTTTTTGTCAAATCCTCAGATGTATTATGTGTATATCTATTTAATATGGCCGTAACTTTATTTTAGCTTTCTAGCTAGGGACTATGTTCAACTTCAAATTATGCATAGTTCAAAGTTGTTTTTTTTAATTTCCAATATAATTATATACACTTAACAATTTTTACCTTTTGTTAAATATAAACAAATATATTAGAAAATTTGCAGTGTTTTTCCATATTACAGTCATTGTCTTTCTTCAAGCACTGGAGATAGTGACAATTACGAATAATTTATCAAACCCTAAACATGGTTGGTATATTTCATAATTTATTTCTTGTATTAATGTTAATATTGCTACATTTGTTTTATACAGTTCTGTTGTGGCCACCAACAACCCCCCTCCTTACGAAATGTTATTGCTAATACTAAATAAGTGGGGACCCTTAGTTATTATATCCAAAGAAATTAAAGTAGTGTTTACATTTCTTTTTTGCAAATAAAGTCACCATCATAAGCTTAGGAAGCCCCCTTAGAAACTCTTGAATCTAAGTTTATGATAAGGTAAAAATTATCTTATCAAGGGAAATCACATCGCAAGAAACTAGCAAGATGCCACCTCACAAACACAATCCCAATATTCGCGAGATAACGATAATGACCAAATATCGCATCGCATTCAGCATAACTTACTTAAAACACTTCAAAAATCTGCTGATGTGCGATGGCGTCGATCACAAGATCGCATCTCGCAAGGAACAGGTTAACAAAATTTATCATACATAAAATTCCTGCGATCTGCGATATTGCGACATTGCGATATCACAATTTCATGATAAGCGACGTTGTGATTTTGTGATCTGCGATTTTGCGATTTTGTGAAGTTGCGATTTGCGAAGTTGCGATTTTGCAACTTTTGAGATTTTGCGATCTGAGATGTTGCGATAGCAAATCGCAAAATCGCTCCATCGCAAATCTTTTGGGCTCATTATTCAAGAAAAGTAGTTTCTATAAGCTGACACATGGTTATGCGCTTTAAATGCTAATAAAAGAGTTAGCTGTCAGTTATTAATAGAATATGGGTGCATGCTCTTCAAAGAACATTTCACGTAAGGTGGTATATTTGGTATGTCTGCGGCATTTAAAACTTTCCCATCACCCTTCCTTGTCATTCATTTTCACCTCACTTGTGAATTGCAGGCACGGAGAGCAGAGGACTAAACAAAACAATACGCAGGCTGAAATGGGAAAGAAAAGCAAAGCCCCGAGCTCCAAAGAAGAGAAAATGGTGCCTTTGTATACAGACATGGCTTGCAATGGAGACGCGGGAATAGCTACGTGGGAAGGCATGTATAATATGCTCGAAGAGGAGAATCCCAGAGTAATGGAGGTTACAGCTGTTGCAAGCTCACAAAGTTCTTCTGAAGCATCCCTCGCAGAGCTAGCTTGCTCATTTTTACATCGGATAGGAGCGAGGCCAAGAATCCTCCCATACATGGACATGGTGAAATGGATATTGGATACCGTAGAAATAAAAAATAGACAGTTCAAAGTTCATGGTCAAGGACTCATTGGTTCATTTGCTACGCAAGATTTAAAGCTCATGTATCATCTACCAGAGCCACATGCAATCTACAATAGACAGTTTACAGAGAAATTTGTAAAAGAAAATCCGGACCTGGTAGAAACTACCAAAGACTGGTCTAGGAGAGATGAGCCGTTGAAGAAAGATAAACATGGTATGTACAGTACTGGTTCCCTTACCTCTCCATACTGCTTTGTTGCTACCATGCTCTGTATAATATTTGGAATGCCATATATTAACAAATTCTCATCCGAGTGGCTACCATTATTGGATGCTACCACAAATGCCACCATTGTAGATTGGGCCAAAATTTTGTCTGATAACCTGGTCACAACCATTGTCAGTTACTGGTCCAAAAGAGCTACGGCTCAGAGGATCTATCCTCCTTTTTAGATTTCCGCATATATAATGGACGCAATATGTTATGCTTCTAAGTTTCCTGTTATGGGTTGGAAGTGGACGACACAAGACCCTTTACCCATCCACGTCTATCATAAAGAGTTATAGGACTCTCAGTTCACTCCATACTTCTACCAAATTTGTCATGGAATTATGTTGTCCTTGTATAGACTTTTGTACGATAAAGACCCTCTGAGATGCTTGCCTAAAGCAGAAGTAGACATCCTCACTGTCGCAAGATGGTTCAGGGAAGAAATGTTTACTTATGTCAGGGTTTTTAGAAGTTCTGCACCCCCTCATGTCCTACCTTTATATGTCCCCGATAAACTCTTAGCACGAGAGATCGCCTATCAGACCTGTGGGGAAGGAGGCCTAACTAAAGAATTAAAAGAAAAAAAGAAGGCTATATGGCCACAGTTTCCTGTAGCCTGTGGGGCCTTCTCGCTATTTGATGTAGGCTACGCCTTTGCAGAAGTAAAGAATATCACGTGCTTACAGCTATTCAAATTCATAGCAAGGCCATTTGACCCTTATGAGGTCACCCACAATTTTACAACAGCAGTTAAGATAAAGGTGTTCTTCGGAGAAAAGGATTTATTTGATGATATATTTCAATAGAAAAACACATTGGAAGAAATTCTGCACACAGCCCAATTGCATCTAT
The DNA here is from genome assembly GCA_000404065.3 of Pinus taeda. Lineage (NCBI taxonomy): Eukaryota > Viridiplantae > Streptophyta > Pinopsida > Pinales > Pinaceae > Pinus > Pinus taeda. The sequence continues at coordinate 88,114 of APFE031722927.1, forward strand.
CCCCAGAAGAATTTCAAAGGTTCAAAACATACAGGGAAAGAAGGCTAGCCAATATTCCTTTAGAAAATCTATGCCTAAAACCCTCAAGAGAACCAAATCCAAGTGTTAGCCTCAGTGGAAGTTCAAGTACGAACGAATCTAAGTCCAAATCTGAAAAAGAAGTGTTTGAACACTCTAAAAGATTTGGAAATGAACTAGATAAGAACGAAGGGTTAGTGAAGGATACTGCCTAGTCAAAAGAACTTCTACATCAGCAGGTTATTGCCTCCCTGCAAAGAGATCCTCCCCCTCTCGTCATCCAAGCACCACCAGTCACAGCTGAATTAGACAAAGAATGGGAAACCTTCAATGACTTGATCAATCTTGAAGGACAAACCATGAAGACAAATGCCAGCAATGTACAAATAATAAAAGAAGTAGTCACAAGGATAGTTAGCGAAGTCTCAGAAATGGAACATATTCCTATTACTCCATCCTCTGAGCTTGTACTAAAAGTAGAAGAAATCCCTCCTCTAGATATATTTTATAGCCCACAGCATAAAGCAGTAGTAAGAAAACAGAGGAAGAAAAGGAAATTGGAAAGCACGCTCTCTCAAAACACAGAACAATTAGACGTCCTATGGAAAGATCCCACAAGCAATCCTACTGAAAATCTCACCAAACTATCTCAGATCGCAGGAGCATACGCCTCCGCTACTATTGACAAAGCATCTGAGGTACAACAATTGCTAAAGGAAAGGGAAGACCAGATACAAGTACTGCAACAACAATTGCAACAAGCCCATGCCAATAATGAAGCATAGAAACAACTTGAAAAGTTGCAGCAGGACTTCCAGCAAATGCAGATAGGGTATCATAAAAGTTTGGATGAGAAAGGAAAGAAGTTACAAGATTTGAGAGAGATGCACAAGGATGACCCTAAACTTACAAAATTTATTATGGAGTCCATTTCCTTGAATGAACAATTACTACATCAGCAAGAAGCATTGGGCCAAAAGATATCACAGTGGAGTCATTATTGTGAAATCAGTGATAAAACCACTAATCAAGTGGTAGACTTGCGAAGTGACTATCATCTAATTTATAAACGAGTGACTGAATATTTGGCTTGGCAAGACACGAATGAGGGTAAAAGAGCAGGTGCACCAAGAATAAATGAAAATCACAAGGAAATGCTCTTTAACAAATGGGACGAGCAAATCAGAGGGGCATAACAGACAGCAGAAGGAGCAGCCACGACGACCAACAGACTTATTGGTTGTGTAAATGAAAATTTACATAGGGCAAATTTGATCGCAGAGACCACTACAGGATACTTACCGAAGGCAAAACAACTAGAGGCAGATTGGAAACAGAGAGTTCAAGAAAAGGCCAAAGTAATCCAAAGGCTAAGAAAGTTAAACTGGGATTGTTACTGGACATACTTGGTGAAGCCGCATAGCCAATGGATGATTGTTAAGTGCATTATAAATGCAACCGAAAAAATGGCGCCATCTCTTGTAGATTCTGTTTTCTCAGCCCATTTAAAAGCGGAAGTTAGCCACCCGACTCTCCTTAAACAGATGCTATATACATGTGATTTCAGAGATCAAATACAGAAATAGTTTAATTTTAGTTTTAATTTTGTTTTATTTTCCTGAAAAGAGGACGGTCATTTAAATCGCATCCTTTATTTTTGTAATAATTTATTTTTAGAATTAGTCAGTAGTATTTAAACCCTTCTCATGCATTTAGAGAAGGGTCCAGAAATTTATCAAAAACTTGTCCTCAGAACATGCACTTTTGCACCCTTCGAGGAGGTTTTGATGAATGAATGGAACATGGTTTATTGATATTTGCATTTGATATCTGCTACTGATGTTGCACTTCTATACTCTTAGTGGATGTTAAATCAAGGAGAGATAAATCAATTGTCGCTTGAAGCTCATGATTAGGACCAGTTATAAATAGTACTTTTATCTCTTAACCATTTCTACTTATGCGTTAAAGTGACATTCAGTTTTCAGTTGTTTATATATTACATCATGGATGTCTGAGTTATCATTTAACACTTTTGTACGGTGATAACTATTTGTTTATGTTTAGTGTATGAATAGCTCATTTATGCGATAAGTTTTCACAATTGTTTCGTCTAACTTCTTATACGAAGTAGTTCATCCTTTTTTGAATTCTTTTCTTATAATAGCTGAATGATGTTTATTACCAGTTATTGTTTTAAATATTTTTAGATCGCATAGAAGAAAGATCACACCCTGGGTTAGAATAAATTTCGATGTTTTTCTGTTTATTAGAATACAATAGCATAGCATTCCATTAGAATTAGGATAGAAGTATTCCATTTAGAACAGAAATACCCATCTTTTTCACACACACACACTGAGTTGGGAAACTGGTCCCATATCCCAAGTCGGACCTGCTATACCAAATGGATAAGGAGCTGCCAACCAAGGTCTAGACCAGGCGGGTATCCCCCTTGTTTTTGACCCGATTTTTGGGGCCTTCAATAAGTTCATCTCACAATTTTATTTTATTTTTATTATGCTACTTCCAATGGCTACATGTAGTGACTTACATATTTTAACAGTACCTATTCACACACACACACCAATTTTCAGAAGCTCTTACAACAATAATTTCAAGTTAGCTGATACTTATGTCTAATCATTAGAAAGAGACTTCAAAGATATTTAAATACTTTCTTGTTCTTTACAAAATCGTACAAGAAAAGAAAAATATAAAAATTTTAATCTCAACAGATACACTTATATGAATAGCGTAAGTGAGCACTGAAAATTTGATCATCGGTAACAAGAAAAGCCTTGATGTTGTCTCAGCAAGAGTTAAGACATGTTGTGAGAAATCTGGGTGTATCCATACGCTTATGGCTTTGCTGTTTGAGATGGTGTACAAAAGATCGTTTGCTGCAACTATTGATGAATTTATTTGCCCGCTCGACTTAAGCATTGAAGCAACACATCTAAAATAGTGAGGGGATTTGTGGGAATTGAAGGGAAACAATGTCTAGGGAGACACGGCGTAAGAGTTAGGAGAGTCCTTGGTGAAGCAGCTGGGAGACTCATTAAAGAATTCATAAATATTTAGAGAGGAAAAACCAGTTAAAATGTTCTGGTTAAGTTAGTTAAGGACCAACAGAACAACAAATTCAGTTATCGACAGTGATAACAATGAATTCATCTATCGGGAGTCATAACAGTGAATTCAGGTATTGGCAGCCATCGCGGTCGATGCCACTTATATGATGATTCAACAACACAAAATGTTCTAATTGTTTAACACGTAACATTGATGGTGCACAATATCACACAATGTCATGGGAGGGGAGTTTTTCCCAAAGGAACGCCTTACGATGTAATTATAATTATTTTTTAATGTAATTTTACTCAGTTAAAATGTTTTAATTAATAATTATAATTAATAATTTTATTTTTAATTTTACTTTTTAAAATGTTTAACATAATATAACAAGACATTGCAACATCTCCTCCATACAAAAGTGTCTCTTGGCCCAAAAATGTAATAAAATTAAATTGAAAAAAAACCAAATTAAACATGAAAAACCAATCATTTTGTAACTGGGCATTGCTCCAGAGCGTATAGAAATAAACAAATATATACATATATATATACAATGGTGGATGACATGTCCCAAAGAGTTTCCCCCATAAGCCAAAAAGGTTCACAACAAGGGAACATTGAGATAATGGGGATGTGATGACATGTCCTGATGGTCCTCTCCTAGCTCATAAAGGAGCAATCGTAAGGAGGGTCACTAGGGTGAAGGGAAAAGGATGACGAGTCCTAGTGGTCCCCACCTTGGTGGTGCAAAATGGGGATCAATCAGAGAGGGTCAGGATGGTTAGGTGTGGGGTGACATAGCATTGCCACCATGTGGAACAACCAAAGGCAAGGGAGTGTAGAGAGATGGCCCACCATGCCACATGTCCTAGAAGCTCCATATCGATAGTATAAACTAGGTGTTGACTAGAAGAGTGTCAGGTTAACAAGACAATGATGATGTGTCCTGGTGGTCCCCACCCTAGAGGTGTTACTAAGAGAAACAAAAAAAAGGGAGGCATCGAGAATAGGTGTAGCGGGATGATGTGGCAGGATTTTGGCAGTGCGTGGGAACCACCACCCTAAGATCAAATGGCAGGTATTCGCCGAGATCTATGACGAGAGAGACTTATAACACCTCTCCCCTTTGATGTCAGCGGTGAGGAGGGGCAGGGTGGTGCAATGATTCTAGGTTGTCGGATGAGAAGATGTGTCGTGGGCCATCCAATGAAAGCACCATAACCATGGGACAGAACCTTGATTGTGCCACCCCCTACCATATTAACATTCGAGCATGTTAGCCCAGTGCAATCCAATTGTTCACATCAATCTTCCCTCTGAATCATAATTGTTAGATTTAATAGGGCATCAATGAGGACTACTAGAGTGGAGTGGTGCTATGAGCAACAACAAAAAAAACAAGGGGGAATTTATCCCATTCTTCTAACAACACAAGAAGAGTTGGATTAGAGAGTAATAGTCATTCCACTAGGGCAGGTGGAGTAAGGTCATTACAGGTGGTATCAGAGTGTCCAAGTACAACACCTGGACTGGATGGGCTCTATCATGGGAAAGTAACAACAAGTTCATGATTAAGGGGGGGTTTCATAATAAATTTTAGAAAATTTAATAAAACAAATGTTTAGGTGTTAAAATTTGGTTGTAAATGATTATGATATGCATGCTTGATTTATTTACATGTTTCTCTAGTTATATGGCATGGTTGAGTATATGATTGATTTAGTGTATCATCATTGTTGGTCATATATTGAGCCTTTACATGCTTGGGAGAATATGTATGTGACTATCAATGTGTTGCAAGGAACCCTTTGAAAACTCCCTATGTTGAATTATGTATATTTATGAAATTTTGTATCTACGTGTATGCTAACTAATTAGGGTGTGAGAGTTCCATTGCTTGGTTGGCATATGGCAAGGAGCCCGATGGAGGTTGACTATTTCTATATGATGAAATGGTTATTGTGTTAATTAGGGGTGTTTTGTAATCAATGGTTTATGCTTTCTTGTCATACTGGGACCAAATGAGCTCAAAGGTAGGGTTCTTGTGTGGACCTTGTAGATACAGGATCTGTAGCTTGCTAGAGAATGATGTGCTTGATGATTGTCTGCTTATCTTGGTTACTTACTTGTGCAAGTAAATGTTAGGTGTAGCATTATGATGGATTGATTATGTGAATGCTTGCATGATCCTGTGATTGTTTGTGTTGCATAACATGGTTACTACTATTGAATATCCAATTAGTATATATATATATACTACTTGGATGGGAACATCCAATGACCCATATATGATAGAGTACCTCCAAAGGTTAGAGGTATGATGTTGTGCAGCTTGAGGAAACCAAGTGATTGATAAATACTTGGCTGCATGTATTTTTTATAGCAACAAACATCATGGTTAGTTACTGACTAGTTGCATGAGCAGAGTGCATGCTAATCGGGACCGTGTTACGAAATGTGCTAACTAGAATTGCATGTGGGTCCTATATATAATGCATCCATGTGAATATGGCAATTATAAGTATGATCAATGTTAAGATAACATGAGATTTTTCTAACTGACCCTTTGAAGTTGCAGATGCCATGACTGTTGTTGACCTTGATAAGAGGGATGGATTCTTCTTGTGTTTAAAAAATTCATTAAAACAATAGTACGGTCACAGTAGAGAGGATGATATTAAATTGTGCTATTAGTATGGGTCAAGGATTAAACTTTAATTTTTTCTTTGGCATTATGATGATTATGAATAATATTAATACACATGCATTGCTAGATTTTGAAAACAAGCTTATGCATATGATAACTGGTGCCCTGGTCTATGATACGTGGTTGATGATGATCTTAAGGATGTGTGACAAATACAGGATTACATAATTGACATAACATGGTAAAAATGAAAAATGGAATATGTGTTGTTAATTTATTTTATGAACTAATAGCTAAGTGTATGTGGCAACAGATAGCAAGACTAAGTGGTAGCGAAAAGAAACATGTATTGTGGCATGGTGCAACAGGATATGAACCAAGTCCATCAAGAACAAGGAAGAGGGACATCCCTCCAAAGGAAAATAACCTTAAGGAATTTAGAGGTTAAGCTCAAAAACTTGGAAGATAATCTAAATATATGCAAAGCAGAACTCAGAAAACTCACTAGGAAACAACAAGAATTGGCTGAGTGGAATGATATGCTGCAAAAGGGGTTGCGGAATATGGAATACCAAGATGAATCCTCCAAAAGAAAAGATGGTAATAGTAAGAATAGGCTTCGTGAGGCTGAAAAGGCGGAGGGATAATCTCCTTTCGGTGTTGTGGAGAAGAGCATCTGAAAAAGGATTCTCCCTACAAGAGGAAGAAGAGGGAAGACAATAGCCCCTATGGGCCACCAGAACATGAATCAACAATATGGGACACTGAGAAGGAGGAGGGGGCATTCCTTCCAACTCCCTAACATATATGTGTGTGTGTGTTGTGTTGGAAGGATCCATTATGAACTTTAGGGAATATAAGACCTTAATGTTGTTGTTCAAGAAGTCTCAAACTAATGTGGTGTATGAAAATACATGTATATGTATACATATGCACAGTTGTATGATGAATGAGAGTGCCATGAATGTTGGACTCATGGAGATTGAGTTTATTTTTTAGTACTTCTTTATTTAATTCTTATGTGTTGTGGCTTTAATTTATTGACTTGTTGGATTGGTGTCATTCTAGTTGTAGACTTGTGCATGGCCATGTTGGTTGTTGGTCTTGGTTATCATGTTGTTTTGGAATTACTTAGGTTGTTGCTTTACTTTCAATTTTGTGAATGACTGTTGTTGTGAAATTTATGTCCTTTTGCAATGATTGCCTTTGTTTTTCCTCTTGCATTGATTTTTGATCTTTAAAATTCGAATTTCATGCTTGGGGATCTTGGAATAAGGAGGTTGGAGTGGGAGGAAGGCCATGAAATCCTAAGAAAGGGTAATGCTTAATATAAATGAAGGAAAACATGCCAAGTAAATTTCCAGGTAAAATGGAATGTTATTGGGCAATGGACATGAACAAAAGAACAAGTAAAAATGAAAATAATCGCAGAGCGAAAGGGTTACATAAGCCATGCTTGGCCGTAATCAGGGAGTCATATTAACCCTAGATTTATTTAGCACAAGCTAATGAATGTTGTGGCCATGATTAAGTAAAGAAAAATCCTAATGGGCTATTTGAGTCCCTTAGAATAATGGACATAGATATGTGTAGCTAGGAAAATGGCAAGAAGGGAGTTCTCTTAGCCCTTGATTATACTTGCACATGTACTTATATATTGCGTACATGATTATGTTGATGGATACTTGGCATACATGATCATGTTGATCGATATATATGTATATAACTATGAAAATGCCATTATGTATGATAGGGTTGTCAAATGTCATTTGCATGAAAATATGACTGCTAAAAAAAATATAAAATTATTTGATGATATGGATGACACGAAAATATTTCCACTGTGATGAGGAATATACTTGTCAGGAAGGAAAGTATGCTAATTTATAATTATGTGAAGATGAATCTTACACTGTACCCATGTCAAGACCGAGAACATGGGAAAAACGAATGAGGCGGTATGGCATAGTTCACCTGCATGGACACAAGGTGGTCTCTGGATTAATCACGACATGGTGATCTGTCATGAGGGAGAAGGTAGTCTCTAGACTTATTGTGATATTGTGTAACATGACATGTTGTGTGTGTATGTGTTTCTATTGTACATGTGAATGTGTTGTGCGTGGGAATAAAGTAAATTTGTGTTACATGCGTCATGTCGTACCATGTGTATAAGTGTGTGTTGTGTAATGTGTTGAGGACATACAAGTATGGGACTGTCTAGACTAGTGTGTTGTGTATATGTAAAGTGTTCAAGAAAGGCAGGTATGGGACTATCTGGGCCTATGTGTTGTGTATGTGTAAAGTGTTATGTGTGGGCCAGAGTCTGCCTGTGTTCAGACTACACAAATATGGGAATATATGTGCTTATTTAGGTGGAAAGGAACCTATGAATGGTAATGAGTACACCTCCTTTCGACAAGATACTCTCGGATGATACAAGAGAAGAGAAGAGAAGGCACTGGGTGCTTTCTAGATGGGATAATGACCTAGTGTGTGTAAATGAAGTACATACACTAGAATACACTTTTTTTTCCTTTTTTGAGAAAAAATATCATTTTTAGAAGTTCTTCAACTTTTGGCAAGCCATAGAAATTTTTCTGTTTAGAATTTCATTTTACAATAAAAAGAAAACTTGTTAGACATTTTATTAGCTTTCTATTACTTATTTTTTTGATTTTTTTTTATTCACATTTGACATGTAAACTTAGCAATTGTTTGACTGTGTGTTCTTTAAAAATCAAGGGATTTATAAAAAGTCATGTTTTTTGCACTAGTGTATTCTTTGTTAACTTGGCGTTTTTGATAAAAAAATGTGTTGCAACAATCTAAACAGGGTCTAATTTGATATCATTATATTTACAAAACCAACTTATGCACATCATAATTACTAGAATTTTTTGAATTGAACCAATATGAAAAAATGACAGATTTTGAAGATGTTTAGCACAGCGTCAAGTTTCTCAACATATTAGATAAAAATCTAAAAATCTAAAAACTAGCCATTACAAAAGATGGACCAATGTAATAAACCATAAATTTTTCATATTTTTTACAGTGTATTTGGAAGATACAAAATTTTGATTTCATTGAATCATAATGACCTTTAGAATTTTTTTCACACATTTTATTAGAAAATTAATTAAAATTAACAAATATCTATAAAATTCGATAAAATTTATATCTACTGAAAGTAGATTCAATTTTGCAAATGTTGGTATTGGTTCTGAAAGTAAATTCACCAAATTTGATGGAGTTTAACCTTTCCAAACTTGGAGAAAGGTAACCAAAGCTGAGTTGTTATAGAGTTGCAGGTTAAAGTAGTCGGACCGAACTAAAAGCACATTCGGCGAAACTTGTGTTTATCGCCAATGCTTGCTAAAATAAATGAAAAATAAATGAGACCGAAATTTTTAAATTTCAGCAGAAAATGTGTTTATATTTTCTGTCGGCCGCAAAAATGAAATGATGCCACCCTTTGAAAAAAAAAACGTTTCACCAGTAGCAAGGAGAAAATTTAGATAAGTATCAATATTTCATTGATTTCTTAAACTTTAAATTATGAATCTATATACAATATTCTAATTCATGATGGTTTGGGTTATGAGCTAACTTAGTTATTTTATGATAGAAATTGAAGTAGAATTCCAAGTTCACCTGATGGATAAACTATTGATGAGGTGTGATTCAAATTTATTCCAATCCATTATGATGAGTCAGATAGAATTTATGTGCTATGACGGAGGATAGCATAGAAATTTCCCAAGTTGGGTGGTTGGAGGCTTCTGCAAGAATTAATGCAGCAACAACAAGAGAATTGAAGTATGTAGTGGTGTGTTGGTGAAATTTTTTTAGGACAAAGCCATTGTGGGACACCAACACTCAATGGGGCTCAATGATTACCATGAAGCATTCTATGATCATATGATGGTTTTGAAGGAAAGGATGTGCCTTGGATTTGAACTCCTTCTGATGCAAGGAAGCGTTGTCAAAGGATGGATCTCCCGAGGGACTAAGAAGCAGAGAAGGGGATGCCTAAACTTGGAAGGTGAGTGATTACACAGAATAGGAGTACTTGGATTGCTCGAGGGAGTGATAAGCATAGATGGGAAGGTCAAAATATAAAATTTGAGTTTCTTGGTCATGAGCATGCCTAATTAGGGTGAGGATCACATTGGGGTGTGCCAAGAATAATGAGGTGCAATTTGTTGACCGAGGGAGCGAAGGGCTCAACATATCAATGAAGAGAACAATCCAAGTTGAATTAAATACCTCCAAAGACATAAAAATACTCCAAAGGACCATTGGGAAAATGGTTTAATTATGACTTAAAGTCTATCATACTTTCTAACTAGATGATTATCATATCTTGTTTGTTGGTTGAATCAAATGAATAAAGCATTGTAAATGACGTAAAGAGTTGAGTCTATAAAGCTCCATGAAACAACATGTCTATTTTTCAAATATGTTCATTGTATGTGTCATTGAGCACTGAGGATGCTATTCCTCCAAGAGGGGGGGGGGGGGGGGGGGGAGGGGCGGGGGTTTAACAACCAATGCTTACTCATGTACGTAATGTAAATATTTTTAAAAATTAAAAGGCTGAGAGAAGGACATGGATTCCATTGCTTGAGGGAATTGTTGATTTAAATATCAGCCCTTGGTTGGCTGAGGGGATTATTTGATTGGGATGTTCAAGATTCCTTGTTGTAGGAATCTAAACTATTTTTGATAGTCATTAAAGGTTGGTTGGTGTGTTTTAATGGAATGATTCTCATAATTAAATTGGGTTGCAAGAGAAGTACGTAGGACCATGCTGCCTTGGAAAAAATTACAAGGCATAGATAACAAGAGTTATGAAGCTTTGACTGCGCTGGAAGGAAGCATAGTGGAGAGGAAATCACTACAAGGAGAAAAAAGAGAAGGTGGAGGAAAGGAAAGGGGATCCTCTCATTCAATTCTCCTATTAGATTCTCATGGAGGAATGGAGCAGAGCATAGGAAAAGAGAAGGGATTTCAACGTCATTCACTAACTTAGGCATTCACACACTCAATCAACATTCAACAGATAGAAGGAGAGTGGAGGGAGAGAAAGCAAGACTTGGGGCTATGTTGTTGAACTGTTAAGGGAGTAATAAACCAGCTAAAGGCTCTATCGAAACTTACTAAACATAAACATTACAAAGAGCAGTGGCTTGTCTTGAGGACGGAGGCAGCGTATCCTGATGATGTTCTAGTTCAACTATGTTATCATTGAAGGTTTCCTTCCCAGGGTACTCCACCTCAAGGTTTGGAATCTAGCTCGAGGGTGAAAACTACAAGTAATATTGGTTGCATCTTGTCTATGGTTGGGTGGAGAGTTAGAGTCCCACTCTTAGTTGGAACATTTATGCACTGCTTAAGATAAGTGCTCTTATGTTTGTTATTCATAATAAAATATGTTTGCATTTTTGGCCTAAATGATGTTATTTCCACTAGAGGCATGTCTACAATTATTATTATATACAAGAGTGACTAATGTTTTGTGTTAATGCTTGAAGGAGCTGAGGTAGTGCATGAGAATAATCATTAGACACTGATCTATTAGCATGAGTTTGTCATTCTTATTAAAGAGTCCTGGCTATGTGGGTTACATGTCCATATTTCATTGTTGTGTTATAATGGAGTAAAATGGAGGATTTCCTCTTCTACTCTTATGACTTGTGTGTGGGTATTCTCCAAGTATTAGTACTGTTGACTTTGGTGTGGGGTCAACACATTCATTTTATTCAAATCTCAGACCCACAAATCTATATTTTGTGTTGTGTAAGGCATGACCTCATTAACTGTAGCTACCTGATTTGATATTCCTGCCCTTCACACAATATTTCACCTCTGCTATACATTCCTTGCTATGAACCTCACTAGGATGAGTGCCATATCTATTGCTATGTTTCTTCTTATGATGGAAGGAAACATTATGCATAGGTATGTGTGCATATGGTCACTAAGTGGCTAAAATTGTTTGTGGTTGCCCTTTTTAATGAATGAATGTCTCTTTTCTGGTTGAATGATGGCATCAATAGTTAATGAATATCTATGTTATTCTATTTACATTTCACCGCAATCTTGCTTGAACAAATAATCTGGGTTAAAGACATTGGTATATGTTGGATGTTGAAATTTATTTACTGCATGGAGTTTCTTGAACTATGTTTGGTGTATAGGGGTAAATTTTAAAGAAAGAGACTCTATTAAATAATTCTGAAGATTGTGATTTTCCTCTAAATGCCTTGAATACAAGAAGAAATATCTATATAGGATATACATATACGTATCGATACTAGTGTTGTAGGCACTGAATTTGTAAAGCAATTTAGGGCTTACAGTGCTAAATGGGAAAAGGGGTGAGATTCTATTAGTGGGTCCTGAGACTAGGATATGCCCTAAAGGTTGTATGCAGAAATAATTACTTTTATTTTAGTGTTGTGGGCACTGAGAATATGCAGATATGTAGTTGGTGTGGGTAAGCATTGGCAAAGGCACTAAAAACCTTCATGGTTGGGGTAAAGCAACTAAATCCATCATCATGTTGATAAATTGGAGGCATTGAGCATGGCGGGTCTATGGAGGAAAAGCCAAATTAAACATGAAAAACTAGTCCTTTTGTAATCGAGTGTTGCTCCACAACATATAGAAATAAATAAATATATACATATATATCTACAGTGGCAGATGACATGTCCTTGAGAGTTGCCCTCGAAAGCCGAAAAGGTGCATAACAAAGGAATGCTAGGATAGTGGGGATGGGATGACGTGTCCCGGTGGTCCCTTCTCGACGCAAAAAGGTGTTGTTGCATGGAGGGTCACTGAGGTGAAGGGACAAGGACGACGCATCTTGGTGGCCCCACACTGGAGTTGCGAAAGGGGGATCAATTGAAGAGGGTCGATATGGTCAGACGTGGGGTGACATGGCATGGGTACCTCGTCGACTAATCGGAGGTAAGGGAGTGTAGATAGATGGTCCACCATGCCACATATTGTGGAGACTCGCCCACATAGGCTCCATCATAGCAGTATAAATTCGGTGTCGGTTAGAAGAGTGACGTGGTGACACGACAAGGATGATGTATCCCATTGGTCCCCACCCATGAGGTGTAAGAGGAGCGACAAAAGGGAGGCGTCAAGATAAGTTGTAGTGGGATGATGTGGCAGGACTTTGGTAGTGCACGGGGAACACCACCCTGAGATCGAATGGTGGGTATTCGCTGAGATCTACAACGAGAGTGACTTTTGACATCCCTCCCCTATGACATCAGTGGGGAGGAAGGGCGATATGGTGCAATGATTCTTGTTCATTGGATGGACAGATGTGTTATGGACCATTTGATGAAATCACCAGGACCATGGGCCGAAACCTTGATTGCGCCACCCCCTGCTGTTAGGAAACCAACTCATAAAAAGATTGAATAGATAGATGAACGCCTTAGAATTCAACCTCTTCGAGGGGGCAACCTCCTTTACATTACACAAATGAAGAATTCTTGGATGATACAAATGAAAAATGAACAATATAATAAGGGGGTTGTACTAATAACAACAAGGGGTTAGCCTAGTAGTATAGGGACCTAACATGCCCCTCTCCTTCAAAAAGTGTTGTCCTCAATGCTTGAGTAGTTCTTGCTGCTTCTGTATAAAATTCTTGTCCTCCCAACTTATACCATGTTAACGTTTAGGAATGTAAGCCTCGCAAAATCCAATTACACACTTTCGAGCTGCCCTCTCGAATCATAACTATCAAATTGAATTGGGTGTTGGTGGGGATTGCTAGTTTAGGGCAGTGCGACAATTTATCATTGGTTATAGGGATTAGTGTACGGTGTTACCGTCACGCATGGGCGCGATATATATATATATATTATAGATATATATATATATATATAAGCAAAAAAAAAGAAGAGGGAATTTATCGCATTCTTCTGATAGCACAAGAAGAGTTGGATTAGAGAGTAACATTCATTCCACCGAGGTAGGTGGGGTAAGTTTGTTACAATCCTGTTGTTGGTTATACGACAGCGGGTCCACTTGAAGGAATAAGGGTGTGGTCCTTAAAGATGTCGTAACTCCTTTAGATGGTCTCTATATCAAATTTCAAAATTGTCTTATTTGATGTTAATGTTGACTTGAATTTAAGATTTGTGTTTGGGAAAACAGATAGAGATCTCGGGTAAATTAAGGGAGATTTCAACCACATTGGTTCAAATGATTACTAAACTATCCATCAAGTTTGACATGGAACTCAAAATGATAGATGTGAATGGTGCACAAATTGTTGAACTTAGGCAAGATTTTAATAGGCTTCAAGGTCGATTTTATTCTTTTCTGAATGTACACCAAGATCAAAGTCAATCAATTCACATATCATCAACAAACTTGATCTCCCCAACCATTTCGGGTTTGAATAAGGTGGGAAATGATCCAAACATAATTGTTATCAATAATTAATCTCAACAAAAAGAATGCAGGTTAAGACAAAAAAAGTGGGCGGCTCTTCATCAAATTTTATACAAGCAAAATTAGTTGTACTATTGTAAAGAAAATGAAAATGCCACAAGTAAGACTGTTTAGATGTGAGACATCCTTTGAGGACATTGAAAATGTAACCTTTTTGTACTCGCAATGCTTAACATTTTTTTTACTTAATATGATGTCTTAATTATTGTTAAAAAATCTTTTAATAGCTTCATGTTCCGGATTGTCCACAGTTTCAACTTCATTCTGCCGACGTTTCAAACCCCAAAGGGGGTCCATCATCAGGACAAATTAGAAAGATAAGATGAATGAAAAGATTATTTGAGAGAAAGAGCTGAGCGCTTGGGTATAAATAAACCAAAGAGCCCTAATATAAGAGCCGACACATGATTATGACCTAATTTTTATTTTAATTAATTTTTATCATTTTTGCTTAAA